>RBNI01007665.1:0-10085 GCA_003990745.1 Jimgerdemannia flammicorona | reverse complement strand
CCCCCTCCCTAGCACTACACCCCCATTAAACCTAGGCTAGCTATTGTCCAGCAGCCACCATGACCTTTGTTATAAATGGTATAATATGGGGCGTGCTGTGACAAAACCAGACAAAGTGAACTTTTGACATTACTTGGGTGCTAGGCTTAAAGATTTTTCTTTTACTCACCCCTTCCCACAACCTTTCAATTATTCAATACCCATCATATACAATAATCACAACAAGCAAGCTGAAATATAACCCATAATTCTTTCTTTATTATTA
Organism: Jimgerdemannia flammicorona; assembly: GCA_003990745.1. Lineage (NCBI taxonomy): Eukaryota > Fungi > Mucoromycota > Endogonomycetes > Endogonales > Endogonaceae > Jimgerdemannia > Jimgerdemannia flammicorona. The sequence continues at coordinate 9,820 of RBNI01007665.1, read as the reverse complement.
TCTCTTGCCACTTTTTTTTTTTTTTTTTTTTTTCATAAAAAAAGTATTATGACCAAAAAAGAATGTAATAATTGCCACCAAAATAAAGAAGGGTTAACTATCAACTGATGAGATGAAGAAGATAGAGAACATGTTGAATTTTGTTGTTGAGGGTATACCGAAACTCTCCTACAAAAAGAATTAGATGAAAACACTAACAAAGATTGAGAAAGAAATAAAATAAAGATTTTTAATCAAGCTTTAACTAAGGCCAAAAATAAAGAAAATTTTGATTGACCTTTTAGATTTAGAAATATTCACCAAAAAGGGAGTGGGAGATGAGATAGAATCACTATCTGTTGCAATCAATGCCAAATTATGTTAGACTGAGATGTTACTACTTATGAAGATAGTTGAGGACATAAATATTCCCATGCCATAACTGCTACCAACAAATCAAAACTGGGGAGCAAAATGAATACTTTTTTTAAAAACTAGATAACACTCCCAGTTATATTTGTCCCTGAAGTGCTGAAGAAAGTGAACTAGTTTGCTATATGTGTGATAATGTTAAATTACATAAAGAAGGAAAAGATAAATCATGAATTAGTAACTGGGGAACTATATATTCTGATATAGTTTTAAGGGCCAACTCTAAAGCTCATTCAGCAATATATACTAAAAGATATGCTGAAAACCTCAGAGAAATAACTCAGCAAGAATGAGATGATATCTTGCTCATACTTAAGGACACAATTAGCAATATAGAACAAGTTAACAAAACAATTAGTTTTCTTATTAGCATTCCTGTTGGCCAACTTGGGAACCAAAACTCACCCCACTTTTACATATGAGTAATTCCTAAATACCAAGAAGATTGAGGAGAAATAGGTGGAATTATGGGTAGTCTAGCTACCCCCAAAATAGCCGAGAGAATTCAAAAAGCTTTACTATCTAATCAAGATAAAATTATTGCTCAAACTGACAAATTGGTTGCTAGATTATATGAAGAAATTAGAACAATAGCTATCTCTAGGAAAGAGAAATTGCCTAATAATATCAATACTATTGATCAAGAAACTTGATCTCAACTTTATAATATCTTGCAAGAATTAATGAAAAAATGTGAAAATACCTTAGATTGTCACAACTTTGCTATCAAAGCTCAAATTGGAGAATCAGCCTATAGGACATGAAAAAAAGAACTAAATATTATTCCTGATTATGTAAAAAATTACCCAGACTCTGAATTCATGGTAAATCTGTTTCCTAGATTCACACAGTACAAATAATGAAGATAGTATAGACTAATTAAAAAAGATAAATTAGTGGGTTCAATGGAAAATGAAAGAATGGCAGAGAAAATAAGAGATCCAGAAACTTATTATGCTATCTGAAAAGAAGATAAAGATTATCTAAAACACAAAGAAGAAGCTCTAGCATAATGAAAGAAAAATAACTCAGGAACAGAAAAAAAGAGAGAAAGAGAGACTTCTCAATTAATATTACATAGTGAAATTCAAAAATTAGAAAAAATTACCAATCGAACTCCTGAAGAAGAATAAGAATTAGAAAGTAAAAGAGCAAAATTAGCTAGATTAGAAGCCCAAATAGTTAGTGAAAACAATTTAATTGAACTTCTTGAATAGGGTTAGGAGTAGTTTATACTATTATTGCTGGAATATCTATTTACTTATTAGCTAAAGAGAAAAAGTTAAGAAAAAAATAAAAGTTAATTATTACTCAATAATATTTAATACTGGCTTGGGACAAGTAATATCTTTAAATTCATCTCAAACAAAGGGGTGAATATTGTGATAGAGGTATTTCTGGTATTTTAATTCCATAGGAGGAGGCATTAGCATCAAAAATGACAAGGCTTTGACTTTTTTTATAGCTTTTGGAGCCTTGGATTTCTTGGTCTTTAATAACTTGAATTCTTGAAAAGGGCCATTAGCAAATTCTTGGGCTTTAATTACCCTAGGATTAGTACTGGTGAAAAAAAAATGTTGAAACTTTTGCAGGCCAGATAATTTTTTAAAATAAGTTTCTAGGCTACTTATTAATAAAAACCTTCATTACTATTATAACATTGAGTTTTATTTAGCCTGGCAATGCTGGATTTTTTCACCACTTAGACCATATGATCTACACAATCTACTGTGGTCTTATGATAAAGCCTTTTAATCAATCCAAAGCTACCATCACATTTGAATTTTGTATGCCCTGGTATCATAAAATTTAGTTCAATATTTTCATAATACCCACAAATTACCAAGTACAGATAAAACCAAAGAGTAGTATTGTTTTTGTTTTGTCTGCCCATATTGTTATAAGTAATTTTTAAGTGCTTTTCACCTCTATTCAATTGTTTAATCTCATCAAAGGCTAGGCTAAGGGTGCTATTCAGATCTTTACCAAGAAGCTTATTCTCATCTAGTACATAATTAATTTGCTCATAGACTGCTTCATCTTGGATACCAAACAAATGTGCTTTATGAAGATAATATACTTTACCAATTTGTTGATCAGAATGAGGAATATGGACATTTTGAGCTCAGTTGTAACTATAATGAGCAGTAGCATCAATGCTGCAATATTGAGTCTTAGCATTTATCAGTGAATGTTTGATGAGTTTTTTTTGTTCTTCTGCTAACTTGGTATTTTTGTTATAATAATTTCTCTCTATTTTAGCTTTGGCCAGATGCTCTTTATATCTCTTTAATAGATCTTGGGTCTTGTAACATTTTAGCATAGTTTATTTCTTTTCTCTGTCTTTCTTGAATATTCTATAATCTTCCAGCACTTTCTGAATACTTAGAAATCCTCTCTTAGCACTGAGCACCCTCTAGTACTTATTTAGCTAGTCACTGAATATCCTGGAAACTTGTAAAACTTTATTTGTCATCATTTGTCATCTTTGCCAAGAACTTTCCTCTTGGCATTTCCTTTGATTTCTCAGATCCTTCCAGATCCTTCTTTCAGATCTTGTATAAATATCCCCTTTGTTCTTATGAATAAAGTCTCAGAATATTTTCTCTCAGAAATCCTTTGAGAACACTTGAATCCTTAGTATCTCTTTGAGCTACTTAGGACCCCCAGAACTAGTTGCTTTCTCATTTAGAAACTAGCACTGTTACACTTGATAGCAGCAGTTAAGTTACACCTAGCCTTATCAAGACACCTCTCAAGATATCAGTTACAACACTATGGAGAATAATGGGTGGAACTCTTCATATAGTACCTATGGTCTAGGTAATGTCTCTTACTATCAGCAAGAAGAAGAGGAATAGCTAATTTCCACTCAGTCAACTGGGTCCATCAAGAGTCTTTTGTAGATTGCATTAGCTCAGATTGTCCAACTTCAAGAATGTATAGAAAGAAAGGAAAGCAAGGCCTCTGCTCATACCTCCACACTACTACCAACAGAAATATATCTGACAGCAGTCACTATCAAGCCTCAGAAGCCCGACACTTTTGATGGTCAAAGAGGAGAACTGTCTACTGATGTCTGGCTTTTCCAATTAGAGCAATATGGAGAACTGACTAATTTGGAAGAAGCAACACTAGTCCAATTTGCCACCACACTCCTCTAAGAGAATGCTGCAATTTGGTGGCGAAATCATGTCCAGAATACCAGATTCTCTGGCCAGATCAAGACCTGAGATGAATTCTCTGATGCTATTCAAGGCCAATTCAAACCAGTCAATAGCACCAAGGCTGCGCAAGACCACCTGGCAAATGTCAAACAACTTAAGTCTGTATAAGTATACAATGCACAATTCCTATCAATCCTGCTAGAATTACCACATATCACTGAAGACAAGAAAGTCAACAAGTACATCTGAGGTCTGAAAGGTCAAACCTGAGTTTATGTTGAACTAGAAGAACTCAAGGACCTAGATACGGCAATGAAAATTGCTGATAGGTTTGATGTCATCACCTATGGTCACTGCTTTGAACAGAAGAGACCACTTTTCAACAAACAACAACAACTACAAAAGGGAGGAACCCAAAGTCAGAACTGTTGGACCTGCCCCCATAGACCTAGACACCATCAACAAGAGCAAGAAAAGCAAGCTTATACCTGAGGAAAAGGAGCACCTCAAGAAGGCTGGAGCCTACTTCTTTTGCTATCAGCCTGGTCACATTGTAACCAAATGTCCCAAGAAAACTGCTGAACCAAAGAGAATCCTGGTTCTGTCCAAAGACACTCAAGGTCAACTAGTTGAACAAGAAGTTATACTCAATTTCATACAAGTCAACCCCAAGGCCTAGATCTCTCAAGCATAGTCAGAAGGAGCCATTGGTTTGGACCTTCAAGCAGTACAACAAGTCACTATTTCAGCACATGAAAGAAGACTCATTCCAACTGGCCTTTCAGTTGAAATCCCCAAGGAACATTATGCAAGGATTGTACCAAGATCCGGTCTCAGTTTCAAGCACTCATTAAATATTAGTGCTAGAGTCATTAATTCTGACTTCCGAGGTGAAATACAAGTCCTGCTAGTCAATCACAAGAACTAACCATATACTGTCAATGAAGGAGACAGAATTGCACAGCTCATTCTGGAGCGAGCCACCCTACCAGTCATCAAAGAAGTCACCAAGCTGTCTTCAACCAAGCAAGATCAGAAAGACTTTGACAGTACTGACAAAGTTGCAAACATAGCCAAGAATCAAGCCAATTCAATGCTCATTTTCAAAGGTCTAGTCAAGAGACAAGAACTAGATGTTCTCATAGACAGTGGAGCTGTTGGGAACTTCATCAACAAGAACCTCATCAATAAGCTCAAGATTCTCACCAAACCAGCTGACAAGAATGGTAGAGTTGTCACTATAGATGGCACCATCTTACCAATCGACTCAATTGCTGCTAAACTTCCTCTCAAGATCCAGAAGTACTGGGAACATTTATATTTCGAGGTAGCACCACTAAGAGACCATAACCTGATCCTAGACAAACCCTGGCTTACATGGCACAACCCTCAGATTGATTGGACCAAGAATGAAGTCACCTTGATCCAGGATGGAGCCAATATTACCATCAAGCCAGACAAGACTCAGACAAGAACCCCAATTGCTACCCTTTCAGCAATTCAGTTCAAGAAGGCCCTCAAGAAAGCTACCTGTGCCTTTGTGGTACTGATTTGACCAAAGAAGGAAGACAAGAAGCTATTAATTAGTGAAAGTGTCAAGTTACTGTTGAACAAGTACAAGGATGTCTTCCCAGACAAACTACCTGGTCTACCACCTTTGAGAGATCATGACCATGAAATCAAGTTAGTACCTGATGCAGCTATACCTAAGAAGAAAATATACCATATATCTCTACTTGAAATTGAAGTAGTTAAGAAGGAACTTAATGAACTCATTGAGCAAGGAGCCATTCAGCCAAGCAAGTTACCCTTTGGCTCCCCAGTCCTATTTGTCAAGAAAAAGGATGATACTCTGTGAATGTGCATAGACTACCGAGCACTCAACAAGATCACAGTTAAGAACCATTATCTACTACCACTCATAGATCAAATCTTTAATGCTCTCAAGAATACAAAGTACTTCACCAAGATTGATCTCACCTCTGGGTATCACTAAATTCGAATCAAGCCAGAAGACATACCCAAGACTGCCTTTATGATACTCTTTGGACTCTACAAATTCCTAGTCATGACCTTTGGTCTCATCAATGTACTAGCAACCTTTCAAGATCTCATGCAAACTGTCTTCAAGGATCAGCTCTATATCTTTGTACTTGTATATATTGATGACATCCTGATCTTCAGTAGCACTGAAGAAGAATACCTCAAGCATATTGAATAAGTTCTCAAGATCCTCTATGAGAACAAGCTCTATGCAAAGCTCAAGAAATATGAATTTTTCAAGGATCAAGTTGAATATCTTGGACATATTGTATCAGCTAAAGGAATTCAAGTAGACCCAGGAAAGATATAAGCCATTGAACAGTAGTCTGTACCAGCAAACCTCACTGAACTCAGATCCTTCCTTGGGCTGGCTGGATACTACCATCGATTTGTCAAGAACTTCTCTGGCATTGCAGAATCTTTAACAAACCTCCTGCAAAAGAAACCCAACTCTGACCTCTATGTCCCCTACATCTGGGATGCTTTCTGTCAACAAGCTTTTCAAAAACTCAAGAACTGCCTGACCCATACACCTGTCCTTAGAAACATGGACCCAAGCTTGAAGTTCATAATCACTACAGATGTATCTAACTTTGCCATTGGTGCAGTCATTTCTCAAGATGATGGTCAAGGATACTGACCTATTGCCTTTGAGTCAAGAAAATTGTCCTCAGCAGAACAAAAGCTGGCTACTCACAAAAAGAAACTCCTGGTAATCATGCATACTCTCAAGACCTGGTGACACTACTTAGAAGGAGTTGAGTTTGACATAATCACTGATCACAGGTCCCTTCAGTACATCAACACTCAACTAACTCTTTCTCACCAACAAGCCAAGTGGAGTCAACTACTTCAGACCTTCACCCCAAATATCATCTATAAGTCTGGCAAAACTCTGGTTATATCAGATGTACTTTTAAGAAGACCTGATCTCACTGCAATTTTACAAGTTACCATGGCATCTGAATTCCTCAATCAGATCAAGAAGGCATACAAACAAGACTCTCTGGTTCTATAAAGAAATACTAAGGAATTTAAGGAAAAGTACACCATCAAGGACAATCTTGTATACTATTAAGACAAAGTATATATTCCTGCCAACCCTGAACTACGGTATAAGATTCTTCATAAACATCATGACTCCCCACTAGCTGGTCACCTTAGAACTGAGAAGACCATCAAGAATATCCAATGAGACTACTACTGGCCAAACATGCTCAAGGAAATCAAGAAGTATGTCCAAAGCTATGATCTTTACCAAAGAAATAAGTCAAGCAACCAAGTACCTGTTGGTCTTCTACAGCTCTTGCCAATTCCAACCAAGAAGTTCAAACAAGTTACAATGGACTTCATTGTACAACTCCCATAACCAAAACAGGCTATGATGCTATTGTTGTATTTGTAGACTATCTTACTAAGATTACAATTGCTGAGCTAACTACAACCAATGCCACTATCCCAGAAATTGCAAGAATCTTCTTCAAGACTGTTTTCTGCCATTATGGACTTCTCCAAGTAATTATCAGCGACTGTGACTCCAAGTTCACAAGTCACTTCTGGCAAGCACTCTTCAAGACCCTTGGAACCCAAATCACTATATCCACTGCCTTCTACTCTCAAACTAATGGACAGACTGAGTGAATGAACAGAACACTTGAACAAATACTCAGAAACTATGTATCTTATGAGCAAGATGATTGGGACCACTATCTGACCTATGCTGAGTTCACCTACAATAATGCCAACTAATCATTAACTGGTCTTTCCCCATTCCAGCTACTTTATGGTCAAAACCCCAAGACCCCTGTAAGCCTAGTCCTATTCCAGCAATCCAGTCACACACAAGTCTCCACAGCCCAGGACCTTATCAACAAAATGGATTCCCTTCTCAAGATCACCACTATGAACCTGCAAAAGGCTCAGCAACATCAAGCTAAGTATGTAGATAAGAAGTGGCAAGATGTCATATACAATATTGGTGATATGGTTCTACTCAAAGCCAACAACATCAAGGCTCAATCTCAAGTCAACTGCCAGTCAGCCAAATTCCAGCCCAAATACCTTGGACCCTTCGAGATCACTGAGCAAGTCTCTATCTGATCTTACTGCCTCAACTTGCCAACAACTATGCATATATACCCAGTATTCCATATATCACAACTCAAGACCTGGAACCAGTCATCTCTATACCCTGGCCAAATTCCAACATCATTAGCACCAGTTATAGTTGAAGACCACATTGAGTATAAAGTCAAGAAAATCTTAGACAAGTGAGTTCAATACCATTGCACAGAATACCTAGTCAAGTAGATGGGTTGTCCTGAATATGATGCTACCTGGGAACCTGTCACTAATCTCAAGAACTCCCAAGACCTCATTCAAGAGTTCAAGCAAAAAGAAACTCATTGACTGCCTGTGAGGTTCTCACCTTGGATAATAGATGACCTACTGTGCTGTTCAGGCACATTACGCATCAGGGCTCTCTAAGAGATACAGTATCAGAAATAGGAGATATATATAGGAGAACTCTATAAATCCTACAACCAATGAGGTTCGAACCAGTTCTCATCCAATCAAGATGATACTTTGGCCCTTATCTTATACAAGGACAGCCAATTCTTGCCAATGAGTCGATACATTTAATTTGAAGTTTCTTTTAGTTTTATTATTTTATTATATGTAACTTTGAGAATTCAATAAGGACATTGATTTTTAAGGAGAGGGAGATGTAACATTTTAGTATAGTTTATTTCTTTTCTCTGTCTTTCTTGAACATTCTATAACCTTCCAGCACTTTCCAAATGCTTAGAAATCCTCTCTTAGCACCGAGTACCCTCTAGTACTTATTTAGCTAGTTATTGAATATCCTGGAAACTTGTAGAACTTTATCATTTGTCATCTTTGCCAAGAACTTTCCTCTTGGCATTTTCCTTTGATTTCTCAGATTCTTCCAGATCCTTCTTTCAGATCTTGTATAAATATCCCCTTTATTCTCATGAATAAAGTCTCAGAATATTTTCTCTCAGAAATCCTTTGAGAATACTTGAATCCTTAGTATCTCTTCAAGCTACTTAAGACTCCCAGAACTAGTCACTTCCTCATTTAGAAACTAGCACTGTTATAGGCCTCCTCTTCTTTATGAGCTTTGAATTGCAAGCCATTCTGTAACTGTTGACAGGTATCACATAAATCAGTCCTCGGACTCATGATTTGAATATATGGGGTTAACTGGTACTATAATTTGTAGAATGCATCATACTTGAGGTTATATAATTTATTATTATTCTTCAGGCCAGCTAAAAAATCCTGGTGAACAGACCTGTAGCTCATTTCTACTAGTAGAAAGATAATTAATAGAGTGACTCGATTAACATTTCTGACTGGGCTAGATAAGCCATGAACTTTGGCATAATTGAGCAGAAAATTCTTGACAGTGGTAGCAACATCAATATTGATAACCATCCTGGTTTTTCATCATAGCATTCTTTTTACATTATCATGGACCTGCAGTAGAAGACCATTCTTAAGCAAGTGATTTCGAATGTTTTCGAAATAATTACAGCCAATGCCAAGCATATTGAGGTAAGTTTTTTGGCAAATCAGAGTGCTATGATTTCAGCAATAAACAGTTCTCTTATTGATCCGAGTCTTGTTCTTAAGATGCCGACTAGTACTTATCGCTCCTCCATCTATAGATCTGAGTTGGACCATTAAGAAAATATCTTTTTTGAATTTTATTAGCACTTGAAAGTCTTCTCACAATTCAGCAAATTCTTCTTTAGACATCTTAGTCGAGCAACCACAACCACATCCCACTTCCAGAAAATGGAGAGCTTTCTCATATTCATTCATAATTATGTTGTCTACAATATATATATATATATACGTATATATTTTATGTTCAGTTTGTCTGATTTTGCAAAATTTTCTAATTTCATTATAGTGGATTAATTTAGTATTACATGTATATATGGGGGTATCCATATATATAAAATTGAAATATATGAAACTTATCTATATTAAATCTACTATGGAACCCAAAGATTACAGCACTTTGTGCTCTCTTTTAAAACAGGAGCAAGGGGAAAAAATAGCTCCTTATATTTTTAAAATATCTGACAGCAAAGCTATTAAACAATATTTAGACAAGGAAGGAATCACCTATGAGATTTACCAAGAGGAAAGGATAGAAAAGCCTC
>RBNI01007664.1:0-10086 GCA_003990745.1 Jimgerdemannia flammicorona | reverse complement strand
ATGGTCTCATCATCTGTCCCACCCTCCTCCTCACTCTACAATCCACTCCATCTCTCCTTCAGTGATCCAAGAATGTCCTGTACACCATGCACCAGTATACCATCAGAGTCTAACACCTCTTCCCACCATTGCTGTACCTGCCTTGCCCTAAGAGCCCTTGTAAGAAACTTGGAAGGCCTCTCCCCTTCCTCCAAATCCTACCAGCGGAGCCGCACTGCCAAGCTCTGTACCCTTGCCTCTTCCTCTTCCCGCAGTACCTGTTGTAGTTCCACAACCTCCATTTTCGCCCTCATTAACCTCCAATCTTCTTCTCCCTCCAGTATCTTCAACCTCACCCACTCCTCCAGAAGCCTAGTCAGTCTAGTAGAAGCCCAATACACTCTAAGCCTCCTCTGCCTCCCTGCCTCCTTGCCAGCCTCACTCCAGTAAATCTTGGCCATCTCCTTCATCCTCATCCACCGAACTCCAACTGAGGCTCCTTCCTGCTGCCAGTCCTCCACTCTCAGCTGAATGTCCTTAGCCCACTCATCCTACCGGGCCTTATCATCTAACAAAGAGGAATTGAGGTGCCAATGTCCAGGCCCATCCCTGCTTCCCCCAAATCGCCCCTGTCCCAAAAGCCCCCAGTGATCCGACCATGGACACCATTCTACCTCCAGTGACTTCCAAACATCTAGGCCCCAGCAGCTGGCCATCAGAATCCAGTTGATTCTCGTCCCCAGACCCCCTGCTCAATGTGTATAAACCCTTCTATTTCCCCAGCACTCCCAACCAGCATCTACCAGTGCACTCAGTCTCTCTACCTCCTCCCATGCCACCAGTCCTCCACTCCTGCTCTCAGCACCTTGACCTCCATCTGTTCTATCCAACAGTATGTCCCGAACCATATTGAAATCACCCTCCAGCATATTCACCCCAGTCTCCACAAAGCTCCTGCTCTCTAACAAACCTTTCATCCAATCTACCCGCTCACCCCGTACCACAGAGCAGTAGCAGGAGCCAACTATAACTGGCTCCCAACCTGCCCGAATCCACTCTCCCCAAACTAGTCTCTCTTCCCAGCTCCTCACATCCTGTATCTCCCCTCTGCCTTTCCAAACCAAAATCCCAACCTTGCCCTTCCAGACCGCCACATCTTCCCATTCCTTCATCCACTCCATCTTATCTGAATCATCCTCACATCTAACATCCTGCAAAAGGAAGAGATTGGCCTCCAATCCCCTCATCTAAGTAAAAATGTTCCTATGTCGAGCATTCACATTTAAAGATAAAATGTTGGTTGTACTGTTCATGATAAAATATGTTTTGTTGTCAAATGATCTCTACTGCTCTATGCTCATCTCCTCCTGCACCATGTCCAGATTGTGTTCTGCAGCCACCTCCTCCTCTTCTGCCCTCTGAGCCTCCAATCCAGCCAGCAGTTCAGTCATCTCTCCATCTGCCTTCTCCTTGAACTCCTCTTGGTATTCTACACATGCCTCCTGCCAGAGCTGCAGTCCATGGCACTTGTTCCAGCAGTATTCCGCCCTCTCTCCAGCAATGACTGCCATCTCTGCCTCCCTCTCTTTATCCACCTCATACCCTTCCTCCTCCAGGTATACCGCAAGAATTTCTACCTTCAATGCCTTCTGTATGCCATCCCCCTGTAGTATTCCTGCCCAGTGCTCATCACTCATCACCCACAAGTCTATCTCCCCCAACTCTTCCGCCGCCAGGTTATCCATCATCCAATGCATCCAAAGTAAGTTCCCCACCTCCTTCCCCCCTGGAGTCACCAGCCTCCCTCCATCCAATATTGTGGTGTCAGCTCCAACACTTGCCACCTCATCCCATACCTCTGGGACATCCACCAGTTCCTCCTCACCAGCCACCATCACCTGTCCTCCATACACTACCTCCGGAACTCCGAATTGCACCCTCTGGGTCCCTCGCATTGGCACATCTTTGACCACTCTGTTTCGGGAAGCTGGGCCATGCCTGATAAGAGGAGTGGGGGTAGGGGATCCCTCCCAGTCCTCCTCCCAGACTTCAAATGTGCCATCAGCATATGGATCTGTACTTGCCTTCTCCTTGGCCTCCCCTGCCTCCTTCCTGTCCTTCCCCTCCCCCTCGCCAGCCCAGACACTTACTCCAGCTCCCCCAGTGCTCTTCACCTCACTTGCATTCCCCAGTGGCCTGTTGTCCAGTTTGGCCAGCAGCTCTTTCTGCCTCTTACGCCCCTGAGCCCTTTCCCACTGTGCCTTGTTCATTCGAATCCACTTTCCATCCACCACCTCCAAGTGCATCAACTCCTTGAAGACCACCCAAGCCTTCGCTCGCCTCTCTATAGCACCCTCCAACTCTTCTAGCGCCTCCAATAAATTCTCCTCCTCCTCCTCACTTCCCTTCACCCTCGTCACCTTATACAAAATCACTCTCCAGACCATCACTGAAGGCCAGTCCCTCACCTTCCCAGTAGCTTCCTTCCCTGTCAGTCTAATCTACACATCCACATCACCAGTCCTGAGTGAAGTCCCTTCCCAGACCCTGAATCCGATATCTACTACCTCTCCATATTCCGCCATGAAGTCCTCAACCCTCTTTCTCATCTCCATTGCTGTCACCATCAGTACTCCTTTCACCAGCAGTTGGACCACCCTGGGATCCCACTTCAGACAGCATGCCATCAGAACACACACCTCTCCAACCACTAATCCAATCTTCAGTGTCTCCTCCAATGGTGCCGCCTCCTCAAAACCCACCTCCACTCCCTCCAGTCCCTTCAAAAACTTCACTGATGCAGCTCCTGCCACCTGCTTAGCGATGAGTCCCAGCACTATTTTCGCCATCACTGCTAGGCCCCAGAAGTACAGTGTAACCGCGAATGCCGAAATCGATTTCTTGAGTAATGGGGCCACTGCCAGACCCATCACCCCATCTGCCAGGTCCCCTTGTCTTCTAAGCCTCAGCCACTCAGCCACACCATCAGCTGTCACATCTGGATTTTTTTCCAGATCGACAGTCCCATCACCATCAGCAGTCACACTCCCCCCAGCCACTACTCCCCCAGCTCCACTGCCCCCCCTTCCAAGGGCTGCTCCCCCCTGCACTGGCATCTTCTTGGTCTCCTTGCCCTTCCTCAGCCAGCCCTCCAGCCCTGACACCTGTTGTCTCTCCTTCACTGTCTCTGCAAAACTCGCCCTCTCAGATCCCGAGCCTCCACCACCTCCTCCACCCCTTCTACGTCTGCCGGCCAGCAGCCCCCTCATACCCCTCCTCAGGCCTGGGCCCCTCCCCACCTGCTGCCAGTCAAAAGCACTTGGGCCACCCTGCTCAGTATGCACCTCAGGTTGCCTGTCGGTCACCATGTTGTTAGTCTCTTTTCACCAAAAACGTTGTTGTAAGTGTTCTCCAAAGGTTGTGTAACCCGAATGGTACTGGAAAGAGTGCTGATAAGTCTTGTTGGCTTGAGCCCTCAGTTACTTTGTTAAAAGCAACAAAATGTTCTTGGTGTTTAGCAGTATAATAGTCAAAACTGGATATCTGCAAGCAATTTCCTTATTGGGACAGTTCTCTGGATATAGTGGTGATCTGTATGTCTTTCCTTCTTGGGTCAACTGGAAATTAGCAGAATTTCATATGTCACACAAGCAGTTTCCTTCTTGAGTAGCAGGTAATTTTTATATAGTGTGATGATCTCCTTGTGTGTGATGGTCTAGCAATTTAGCAGTTCTCCTTATGCGATTTCTGTATGATGATCTTGTGTAGTGTGACGGGTTCCTTATGTGAAATGATCTGTCAATTTAATGGTTTTCTTCTTGGGTGGTGGCGATATCCAAAAGTATGCAGTTTCTGGCAGATAACTTGATTTGGCTCACTGGGAACAAATGAGTAACTGAGATGGCATAGATAAATTCAAATAACTCGGATAACTAGGATGTCGCAGATTCTTCCTGAATCGGCAGCTTCAACTGGGAATGCAGATAACTTGAAAATGGCAGCTTCAACTAGGAATGCAGATAACTTGGAAACAGTGGCTTATTCCTTAAGTGACAGGTTACTCAAATGGTGGCAAAGTTCTTCTTGAACTTGGCAGCAAACTTCAGGCTTATCTGGCAAGTGAACCAAAAATAGACTCATTCTTTGTATCAGAAAGTGGACCAGAGTGGGAAAGGGACAAAGCTCACAATTTCCTAGTAGTGGCTATAGAGTAGGCATTTCTCCTAAGTGTTGCAAACCTTCCTAGATCAAGTGGCTTTTGGCAGGCATATCTCTCAAAGTGTAGTAGGCAGACTTGTCTTTTGCTTTGTGTTTCAGAACTGAGGTTTATTCACTCTTGTCTCTGGGGCATTTTATACAGTTATGATTGCTATGGATTACTATATTGCTAACTATAGATTACTAACTATGGCAAGTATTTCTTGAGAGTACAGTATACCTTGAGGGTATGGTATACCTTGAGGGTATAGTATACCTTGAGGGTACAGGTAAACATACTGTTTCTGGTATCTTTGGCTAAATATACAGGTTGGTGCAGTAAAGCAGTCTTGGTTGCTTAGTGTACTAGATATAGTATGTAGCTAATTTATAATTTCAGTGATACAATTCTATTGCTCATTATAATAGATATAATTGGTTAACTACTCTTAATATTGACTAATAAATAATTTCTCATTATTATTATAAATCTCTTTACAAAATAGTAAAAGCAGAATCTCTCAAAAAAGCCAATATATATAGTTAATTGCCAATTTCTTCTAGAGAGAGATTATCTGCTAATTCAAGATATCAAAGTAAGTAATAACAGATAGAGAAACAGAATTTATAAACTAGCTCTTCAAAGTTTTCTATAGGAAGTATAAGATTTGGTATAATTGAACCATAGCTTATCATCTATAGAAAAATAGACAGACTGAAAAGAACTAATAAGATACTTAAGAACATATAGTCAAGATCTGCAATAACTTTAAGAATTGAAACTACTATCTGCCAATAATATTATCTGCTCTCTACTGCTGGCTTCTTTGATAATACTGGTTTTTTTCATCTTCTTGATTTCTTCTCTAAGTCATTCTCAATAAACTGTTGGAATTGGCCTTGCTTTTTGATAAATTGGTTTAATATATTCTATATCTATATCATAGTAGTAGTATGGGGTCTTTCTTGAAATTTATAGCAAGAATATTCTCAAATTGGTAAAGTATTTTCTTGAGTTTCTTCTTATATAGGAATTTATTTCTGATAATATAACTGTATTTATTCATATTTTTCTCCTTTTTGTAATCTAGTTTAGTAATCTTAAGTACTGATGAAAACTCTTCTTTCTATAGATCCAAATTCTATCTTTTCTCTAACTATTTTCTTCAACTTCTTAACTTCTATGATTTTTGACTATAGGACTGAAAAGATCAATATCTATATTAGTTAGTTCTTTTTCTTGATTGGAAATGAAATCATAGAATTGTGATTTCTAATAATAAGTAGTATTTCTTCAATATAATCTGAATTAATTACTTCTCCTTCAATAGTAATTTCAATTCTAGCCAGACTGCTTCTTATCTTGAGAATCTCAAAATAGTCTTTTAGAATGGCCATCTTCAGACTAATTATAAGAAGGGTAGTTGTCTGGGGTTTATATATAGTTTTCTCTACTCTGGTAATATTCATTCCAGCTGCATTCTCTGACTTATATTCTGGTTGAACTGCATTAGAGTAGATCTTTTAAATCTTAATCTTGATTTCTTCTTCATTATTACTATCTTCTAAAAGGACTGATGATTTGTTATCCTTTTCTTCCTCCCTTTCTTCTTTCTCTTCTCTCGTCTGTTTCTCAAGGGCCCTTTGTCTTCTTTGATAATAAATCTCCTTAATTCTGCTAGTATACTAATAACAATCATTGATATACTCTATATAGTATATTCTGATCCTGTAGAGGCAGACTCCTTGTAGTATATATTCTTTTATAATTTTCTTATACTAGTTTTCTTTACTCATCCATTCTCTTTTTCTAAATAGTTACTATATAAGCTTCTTCTTAATCACTTTCTCCTTTCTCTATTTCAGATATGACTTCTTTATTGATATTAATAGAAATTTACATCTTCTGTCTACAGTAGATAATTTACATCTTCTAAGTATTTAGATCAATTATTATCCTGACTTTATGAAGCCATTGATTACTGATAAGGAGGTCATAGTTAGTTATATTGATTATAATTACATCTACTGAGATAGTTGCTCCTCTAAACTTGATGGAAATATCTTGGATCTTTCCCAGAGGTGTAGCTCTTATACTATCTGCTATAACAAATACTAACTTAGTTGCTTCTTTGACCTCTCATCTTAGAAAGTCTACTACCTTCTTGCTGAGGAGATATCCTTCTACTCTAGTATCAATAATGACTTCAAAGACTCTATTCTTGATCTAATAGATTGCATAGAAAAAGATCTTATGATTTTCTTCACTTTTTTCTCCAGAGTCTTCTTAAATTTTATTGATCTCAGTTATCTTTTAACCTTGATCCTTGGTTGTCTTGGCAAGTCAAAATCTTATATATTATTTAAATTTAGAGATTTCTGTCAGTTGGTCAAAGATTATATTAACTTTTTATTAGTTGAGATTCATACTTAAAGAGCTTAGTCTTGTGATGCTTCTTTTCTTTTCTCTCTTACTGGCTAGAGTAGTTTCTTGAATAATATCTTAAATAGTCTGTTTCAACTCTATATCTTGATCTATTTCTTTAGCTTGACTTTCTGTAGTAGTTTCTATCTGTTTTTTCATTGAGTTTTTCTTGGATCTCCTTGATAGTCTCTTATAGGATTCTTTACAAACATCCATTTTAGGGATCTAAACATTATAGATCTTCTATTCTTCTTCATCAGACACTCTAATTTCTTCAGAGGTAATAATATTAGTCTGTTCTTTATTTCAAGAGTATTTTTTATCTAGATCTTATATTTGATTATACTCATACATTCATTAGAGTAGTGGTCTTCTTCTTAATACCTATAGCAGGTATCTCTTCTTATCTGAGATAATAGCAAACTTCTAACCTGGACAATAATCTCTTCCTCTGATTTTCTTTACTATGTCTCCTAAATAAGTAGTCATTTTGATAAATTTCTGGATAAATTTCTCTATAGGATTACTATTTCTTTGTTATTCTATAGCTTTTGGCTATAGTGTATTTTGATTAATTACTGTAATGAGAATTATACTAGTTATCTTAGGTACTTTGATCCTAACTCTAGTGACTCTTTTCATTATGTAGTCTTATAGATATCTGGCTATTTAGTATCACTGAGCATAGGTGACCTTTAGTAATAGATTCAAGATTACTGATAATGAGCAGATGGCTATAACTATCTCTGATTAGATTTCTTTTATAAAGGTAGCTTTAGCTACTTAGTCTTAGATAGTATTAGTATAATTAGCAAAAAGTATCTAATATCAGATTCTAGTATAGAATATATTTGAATTTTCACTTCTTTCTTGATATACTGTATTGAGCTAATCCTTCAGAACTTACTTGATCTTATCTGTATAATATATGGTTCTGAGCTAAGCCTTTTATACTATTAGCATAGCATTATCATCTGCTTCAATATAGATCATAACTATAAATACTACTCTTGCTAGACCTCAGTGACTAAAGAGTATGAGAGCTACTAGCTGTCTTACTGTCAGAGTTTATATAGCCACATATTGCTCAAAATTATCAATAAATATAATAATTAATTTATCTGAAGTATATTTATAGAATACTAGTAATTTTATAATTATCTTATCTAGATATATTGGTTCAGCTTATATGGATGTTCAGGTAGTAGCAGTTGTTTATTATTTAACTTAAAAGTGAGAGATTTGTCTTAAATAATCATCCAATAGATACTAAGTTATAATATAGTAGATATTAATCTCAAAAGTATAACAGATTTCTCAGAGTACAGAGGTGTGAGTTTGAAGTATATCTATCTATAGACTTACTTGTTCTCTAACTTTCTCTTTATTTTAAACTATTTTAATTTGAGTTTTATTTACTTTAGATATTGAGATTATATAAGTTTGCTGGCTATAAGGTGGCTAAGTTATGAGTCACTTTTTTGAATCTTTTGACATCTTCTAGAATTTTGATAATTATAAGAATTTCAATATCCACAGAATCTTAGTAATTATTAAAGTTTTTATATTACTAAAATGACTATTATTTATAAGATTATACTATTTTGAGAATCAAATTCAGATATTGCAATTAAATGTCTATTCTCCTGATTCATGTTACTAATTTGGATCAACTGTCATCATATATAAAATTATATAATTAAAATATTTATTATTATTTTATTAAATATTTTTAAAAATTTCTAATTATTTAAATCATATATAAATATTTTAATTTTTACTTTATATATATAATAAATGAAAAATAAATTTATATTTACCTATTATTATTATTATTTAAAAAAAAATTCTAATTTATCTTTAATCTCTAACTTAACCCTAACCCTAACCCTAATTCAAATTTTATTATAATTATATATTTATATAAATAATTTATATTATTATTATAATACTTATTTATAAATATTATAAATTTTTCTCTACTTTTATTTTGAAGTATCTTATTATTTAAATAATATATTATTTTCTTTTTATATAGTATTTTTATATTCTGTTTTTTTTTTTTTAAAAAAAAAACAATTAATTAGAACAAGAGTATTTATATAACCCCAAAATGCCTATAACTCCAATTTATTTATATTTTAATATTAAATATGATAATTTTCATCAGAATTAAGTACTCAGGCCAAGTCAGATATTACAATTCAAATCTGAATCGTTTCTCTATTGCAAATCACCGCATCCTGATGGAGTATACAGGATTGCGAATTTTGTCCACAATAAAATAATGCTCCATGTTGTACCTCAAACCCACAGAAAAATCTCCAACTAAAGATCAAAATGCAAAATGAGTGTCTCTCAGTGGATTCTCTTGCTCGTTAACATTATTTAACATGTTTCCTTCCTCGTCACATGTCCCACTTCCCTTAGGCTCGCCATCTCCGTCCCTGTATTTTCTCCACCTCGCACCACACTGCCACTGCTACCACCCATCAAGCACATTCTCTGCCTGGCACCCCTCGGCATGGAGTTCCTCCCATTGGATGGGACCCTCCTCAAACCATGTGTGTGGATGTTGTTGGGTTCGACGTGTTTGGTTTAGTTGTAACAGTTACTCGAAGAGGAGGACAGTTCAAGAAAAGATGGAAACGGACATTGACGTCGCACAAAGAGGGAACGGACATTGACGTAAGGTAAAGAGGGAAGGATCATAGAAATCACGGGAAGAGGGAAAGTTAAAATCACTCATTGTCAGGTCGGACAGGAACCTACGCCTCGGTTGCGGTTTGCTTCCACTTCAATGATTTTAAAGTCACATACCTCGCCGTGCGGGGATTTCGTGTTACATTCATCTCACATTTATACATTTTACCGAGGTACATATCTTATATAATCATTTCGAAGAATCCGCCAAACAATCCTCGTAATCCCTAATAATCTGTTAAAATTCATCTTTCAATCCCTCTTTGCATGTAATATTATTAACCGAATATACCACTGAATTCAAGTCTCAACAATCCAAGCATGGTACACGTTGGTGTGTTCTCCAGCAAAATGTAGGGTTGATTGGTCTGGTTCAAAAAGATCGAAGGTGCTGCACAGTAATGTTTATTTTTGGTTGTGTTAGGAACCCTGCAGTATATATAGGAAAACGGTAAGTACTGTCACGTAGTGGTCGCTGAGTCCTTCAAATATGCCAGATTCTCTTCAAGGTGTATCTCTTAGACTAACTCAAGTTGTTATAAGCAAGTTCTTATTGGAGTGCCTTCCCAAGGTCTTATAGTCCTCAAACTTCTTATCTTTAACTGTCTTGTTATCTCTTAGATTGCTTGCAAGGAAGTGTGTGTATTGTACTGAGAGGAACTGACTTTATTTCAGAGGAAATAAGATGGGTATTTATACAAAATATAATTCAATGGTTGCTAAGATATAAAGCTAAATATAAATTCCAATAACTAAAACTACTAAGTTCCAAGGCTGGCATT
>RBNI01007663.1:0-10086 GCA_003990745.1 Jimgerdemannia flammicorona | reverse complement strand
CCTTCCCCACTGCAGCACCAGCCCGGCTTCCAGTCGGCCATCCACTCCCCTTCACCTTGTCAGCAAAACTCATGTGGCCAGTCCCTCCTCCCTTCCCACTGGACACCGGCCCTCCTCCAGCACTCTCACCGCTTGTCGACCCTCCAAAGGCCCCCATCCCCAGGCCATAACCCCTCCCAACCTGCTGCCAGCCAAAGGCCCCAGGTCCACCAGACCCAGCATGCCCATCGGAACTCTTGCTCGAAGACATGTTTATAATACCTTTTCTCCGCTTTGTGTCGAAAACTGTTGCTTGAAGCTTGTGTAACGTGAATAGTACCGGAGAAAGGTGGCATCTGGTGGATGTGATTATCATCTGCCATCGCCATATCTACTACCACCTCCTCTGGCCCCTGTCCCCCACTCTCCTTTGTCATCCCCCATTGCCACCCAGCCTCTGCCCAGATGCTAGCACTCGCTCCAGTGCCCTCCTCTATAGTTCCTGCCTTCTGACCCCCATCCAAGCTGGCCAGCAAATCCTTCTGCAGCTGTCTCCCCTTTGCTTTCTCCCAAAGCACCTTGTCCATTCACACCTTCTTGCCCTCGATCACTTCCACTATTATCCTAGCCTCATAATCCCTCCAAGCCCTTTGCCTCCTCTCTACAGCCCCTGCCAGGTCCTCAAGTGCCTCCAGCAGATCCTCCTCATCTTCCTCTGACCCCTTCACCCTTGATACCTTGCACTCTACCAGGCCCCACCTCAGCACCACTGGCCAGTCCCTAGCCTTCCTGGTGTTCTCCATCCCAAATAGCCTCAACCAGACATCCACATCTCCTGTCCTGAGCTCAGTCCCCTCCCATACCCTGAACCCAATGTTGACCATCTTGCCGAACTCCTTCACCATATCCATAACTAGCTTCCTCACCTCCTCCTTCTTCACTATTGGCATATCTGCAATCACCAGATGAACCACTTGGGGATCCCACCACATATACCTCGCCATCGGCACCAAAATCCCTCCAACTACCATACCCTTCTCCACTGCCTCCAGTAGCAAATTCTCCTCTTCAAACCCCACCTCGACTGCCTCTAGCTTCTTCAAGAACTTAACCGAGGCTGCACTCTTCACCTCGCTAGCCAGCAGCCCTAGCACCATCTTTGCTATCACTGCCAAGCCACAGAAGCACAGTGTGATGGCGAATTCTGATCTAGACTTTCTGAGTAATGGGGCCACCATGAGGCCCATCACACCATCTGCCAGATCCCCAAGTCTCATGCTGCACCCCTGTCCAGGTCTCCCATCAGCTGTCACATCTGGATTTTTTTCCAGATTGCCCATCACACCACCATCAGCAGTCACTGCCTCAGCCACTATACCTCCAGCTCTACTATGCTGACCTCCCAGTAGAGAGGCCTCCATGCCACTCCTTATAGCAGACACCTTCCCCAGTTCCAGCCAGCCATCTAGCTCAGTCACCTGCTTTCCCATCCTGACTTTATCTGCGAAGGTCATCCTCCCTCCCCTATGTGGCCTTATACCTCCTCTGTCACCACTCTCAGCCCCGCATCCCCTCATTGCAGCACTCAGCATACCAATACCAGTACCTTGACCCCCCCCTACATGCTGTTAGTCAAAGGCACTGGGGCCCTCCTGCCCAGTATGCTCACCAGAATGTGTATTGCTTGCCATGTTGATAACACTAATACTTGAAAACATTGTTGAAAGTGTTGTCTGAAGTTTGTGTAACCTGAATGTTACCGGAAGAAGGCTTGATGTAACTGATGTATTTATAGATGCTCTTCTTTAGCTTTATTTGAAGATTAAATAGCTGAGATTTCAGGTAGAATCAATTTAATATGGATACTTATATATAATGCTTATATAGGGCTTTCTATACCTCATAAGTCATTGTAGTATATATTACAAGCTTTATTTATAAGTTCAACAATATGAATGTAATCTTGTGTAATACTTGGTAATTATTTGTAAGGTCATAATCTTGAATTAGTACTTATGGCTTCATATACTCTACTAAGCTACATTTGTTAAGGAGATTCATTATAAATGATATAGTCTTTTCCATCCAAGATCAGGATGAATCTCTTGGCTATATTTATGTTAATAACTGGGACTGTATTTTCTATACTTGTTGAGATTATACCTGTAGAAAGAATACTCATAATTGGTATATCTATTTCCATACTTATATTGCTAGATTGGTCTTCTGATATTTCAAATATATACATATATAGCATATTTAAAGAGATATTTTGTTATTACTGCTTAGTACTTATTGGGGCTCATAACCTTTGTTAGAAAGAGAGGCACTTTATTGAAGTTGCATAGGTCACATATTTCTCTACATTACTGATGAATGATATAAGTCTAATAGAATAGCATAAGGTCATGTACTGGTATATCAAGTTGCTATTTCAACAAAAACTATATAACTAATCTAAATAAAATACTATTATTATATTGAACTTTAGAAAAGCTCCAATATTATAAATTAAATTATAGAATAGATCTGTAGATTTAAAAGTATACTATCTCTAATATTTAGCTATATAGAGAAAAATAAGTATTATATCTTAATTAATATAGATTAGAGAGCTAGTATATTATTTCAAAAATATAGTAATAATACTTAATACTTTTCTAAGTCTATTCTTAGATAACTTAGATAGTGAGATATTATAAAGAGATTTAATATATATATATATTAAAAAGTCTTTTAATTATTCTTTTACTTAGTTACATATATATATAAATAGTTTGAAAAAGTACAGTCTCTTTATAGTAGAAGTAATAGTATTATATATCTTTTATCTATAATTATAACTACTTAAGAGACTTAGTTCTTTCCATATATATTGTAACGGTGACCCCAGAATGATGACATCAGCACAGGAGAGAGCCTTTTCTTGCAAGCCACCAGATCAGAACACAAGAAGATCATACCATATATAAGATAACTAATGATGACCAACTATGAGTCATTGTGACCATAGTATGGGTATCTTGAGGAATATAAAAGAAGGATCAAGAAACCATAGTAGCAGCAATCAACAAGACACACTAATCCCAAAAATAGCTCAAAGACATACTATAAATGAAATGCCTGCTGCTCACCAAACCTCAAGATCAAGGAACCACCAAGGTATCTCAGTTGAAGAAAGGATATTCCAAGACATCAGAAGAGCCATGAGGATCTACTCAAGAAGAACTCCTAGTATCAACCTGAGTACTGGTGACCCTTATCATTATATTCTCTATCACTGTGAAATGGAAACAAGGATCACCATTGCTACCAAATGTCTCCAAATATGGCAGAAGTATGAAATAGAAAACCTCCTCTACCAGGAGTTCTTACAGGCTAGCACTCAAGAGCTATAAGATGCCACTCCCATAGATATACATAAAACAAGGACAGCTAAAAGAAGATCTATCAGATCTTTAGGCATGCACCATGATTGATCCCCAACTTGGAGTATGTTAGAGTCTCAGACTTCCAAGACTTTTCAGCCCAGTGTATCAATATACTAGAAGCCAGAGTGGCTACAGAAGCCCAGTCCACTATCAATCTTGACAATGATAAAGTAGAAGACTTCTGATATCCCATCCTTCAGGACAACCCAGACCAATTCCTGCAAGGATTGATCTCAGTATTCCAAGGCCCAAGCATCCAGATTAGACTTCCCCAAGATCTCACATTTGTCCTCTATTTTGTAGAAGAGAACCTCATAGACTAGAGAGCCCCAGACCTTCTTGTTCCCACTATCACTAAATGTAATAACATCATTGGCAACAACATCATCCTGTGTAATATATGTGAGATGCACAATATATTGTAATATGCCAGCTCAATGGAGGCAAATTACAAGGTTGGGGGTTGTTGTAGTTTGGCTTGAGCCCCCAGTTACTTTGTCAAAAAGCAATAAAATGTTCTAAGATTCCTGAGGTCCTTGGTATTTAGTGGTATAATAGTCAATCTGAATACAACAGTGGTTCCTCGGTTCGCATGGCGGTCGATTTATGTGGATTTCCTTATTGGGATGGTTCTCTGGGTGTAGCAGTGATTTGGGTGTGTGTGTGTGAATGGGTTTCTAATTTGGGTCAACTGGGAATGCCACAATTTTGTATAGTGAGGCAATCTCCAAAAGTATGCGATTTCTGGTGTGATAATCTCTTGTGTAGCATGACGATCTTTGTGTAGTGCAATGATCTTATATGTGACAATTTGGCAATTTGGCAGATAACTCGATTTGGTGTGGATTTTCCAAAAGCAGCAGTTTGGGAATAGAAGATAGTGCAGATTCTTCTTACTGGGAATTATACTAGTGGTGGATTCTTCTTAGGCTCACTGGGAATAATGAATAACTCGGATGTTGCAGGTTCTTCTGGGAGTGCGGATAACTCGAAAACAGCAGATGATGCAGATTCTTCCTGAATTGGCAGGCTTCTGGGAAATAACTTGGAAGGTGCAGATTCTTTCTGAATTGGTAGCTTCAACTGGAAATATGATGGTGCAGATTCTTCCTGAATTGGCAGCTTCAACTGGGAATACTACTCAGATTCTTGATAAGTTACATCAAAGACTGGCTTCATTTGTATGGGTTTACGTCATAGACTGGCTCCACTGTGAAGTTATGTCAGAAACTGGCTTGTGGCAAGAAAGGTGGGCTCTCTGGGAATGTAGCGAAGTTCTTCCTTGAACTTGGGCAGCAGATCTTCAGGCTTATCTGGTAAGTGAACCAATAATGCAGCTTATTCCTTAAGTGGCAGGTTTCTTCAAAAGGTGGCAAAGTTCTTTCTTGAACTTGGCAGCAAATCAGCTTTGTATTGGAAAGTGGACTGGAGTGGAAAGGGAACCAATGCTCAATCTTTAGAGGCTTCTTTGGTGTTTGTATTTCAGACTGAGGTTTATTCACTCTTGTCCCTGGGGTAATTTATACATTGTGGTTGCCATCTGGTTGCTATCTGACTAACTATAGAATGCTATTTATGAGGTGACATTTACTGTCAGGGTGACAGCCACTGTCAGGGTGACAGCTACTGTTAGGGTGACAGCCACTATTCATATTATTTCCTTCTTTAGCTATCTGGCTATTTATATATTTTTCCACAGCAATGGTTACTGGTTACTATGCTGTACTAATATTCACGTCACCTAGTTAGGTTTCAAGATTGCTACATTTTGGTTCATCACATCAGCCCCCACTAAAGGGTGATCTATCTCAGACTATCCTTTAGTCATCATTCCAATAAGTATAGGCATCTTCCACATCTATGCCTGTTTCATCATCTTCATTACCTGTACTAGGATCACTCCATTCTAGTTCTGGATCTTCCTCTTGTTCTTCAGGAAACAGGATGTCTACTTGTTGGAGGATACTCTGGAAGGTGGTCTCATTCATCTGATGGATATTGTTGAGGTGGAAGTAAGACTGCACCAGGGCTGGTAGAAGGTCGGATAACTCCATTGTCTAAGAGTTCTTGAATGTGCTCCTTTTCGAATATTTTCAAGTGATGGGGTATTCTATAGGGTTTCTGCCAGATGGGTGTTGCATTTTCTATATTTATGCTGTGGTGGTATGATGGATTATATGGCAGGTTGCCATAATCAGTAGTGAAGATATCTTGATATTTATTGAGTAATTCTACTAGTTGTTGCTATTGTTGAGGTGTCAATTCTTCTCTAATATTGGTGGAAGGCTTCACTGTCTCCTGGGTTGCAGAGGGGCCTTTCCTTTCTTCTGGAACCTTTTGCCATTTCCCAATAGGTTTAGTTCATAAACTTCCCTATGAGTTTGGTTGAGAAAAGGCACCAGATGTCCTATGATGGTTCCTTTCAGCAAGATGATAGTCTCCCCACTTTGGTTGGTTCCTTGGGAGTGTACTGGATTCATCTTGTCAGGGAATGTATGTCCCTCTATGTCCAGGTGTGGGATATCCTCCTTGGGTTTAAAGAAGAGGTTTCTGGGGTCGGGTGGAGCAAAGATTTCGAAGGTAGTTTGTTCTCCAGATTCCAGGATGAGGTTCTTGTGCAGTCTGACTGGTTGCTGGTACACTTGCTGGGGAATATTCCTCTTGAGGTGGTTGACTTGAAGGAGATGTACCTCCTTTCTGTCTGAACTTCCAAATCCCTTTGCTTGGCTTGTTCCTTTAGTTAGTTTGGAGACTTCCTGTAACTGTGGGGTCTTGATCTTCATGAAGACTGCTTGGGCAATCTTCTGTCCCCTAATAATTCAGTACCATTCTGCACTGCTGTTGTATAGGAAAACCTTGATTTCGCCTATATACCCAGGGTCAATGGTTCCTCCTTCTACAGTTATCCCTTGTCTGGCAAGTCCAGACCTTGAGGTCAGTTGAATATAAGCTCCTTGGAGTGGCTGTATGGCTAATCCGGTTCTGACCATGAAGGTTTTTCCAGGCTTGATAGATTCATCCTCCAGGCTGTGAAGATCATATTCTACATCCTCTGGGTGGGCTTTAGTCAGGGGTTTGGCCTTGGGGTGCAGCAAGGTATACTGGGCAATATCCTTGCTGAGTTTGGGCTTTCCTAGGGCTGAAGCTCCACTAGCAGAGAGCCTCCAAGCTCTGAGGTTGAGGTGTGGCCATCTGGCTCCAGTAGAAGGGTCTCAGAGGTAATTAATTCCCCTTCTTCCTGTAGGGTCTAGGGCTTCCATGAAGTTGGCAGCATCTTCTGCCCATCCCTGGCAGGTAGCATGTCTGATGAAAGCTAGGATATCTTCTCCCAAATCATAAATCTTGAGGATTCTTCTTCCTGGCTTCTTGGTCTGGCTTTTTCGAATCTGGCTTTTTTGGATCTGGCTTCAGTTATCTCCTTTCTTCAAAGTATGCACTGCAACATCATGACTGAGGTGAATCTTCTGATGTCTGCAGTCTCGGCAGTCAGGGTGTCTCCTATGGTTGCAATATCCCATTACTTGAAAATGATGTTCCTGGCTATTTATCTCTTGTTATCTTGGGAATTGGTACCCATCTTGATCATAGGTTGAGAGAAGGGTAGACAAAGGGTATATTTCTGTTTGGGTGAAGAAGCCTTGTCCCCTAAATCAACTTTGTAACCTTGTGGTGACTTCTTGAAAGGTGATGAATTGTACAAGAGTAGTTGGGGGTTCTGGTCTCTGGGGTCTCTATCTTTCTTGTTGGTCCAACAGATGACACTGATAGCAGTAGTCTCGGGGAGAGTGGAAGACCATTTGGTGTGGACATCTTCCTAGCCAAAAAGCTTTCTCTTAGTGAGTCTCTTTCTTGGGAATAATAGTGATTGTGCTGGGTCCTTCTTCTATATTCCAAGGGTCATTGTCTTCAGGTGGTGTCCAGTGAGGGTCATCCCAGGGGATGAGTTCAGGGACTTCTTCCTCTTTATGTGCTTCTTGTTCAGGGACTTCTTGGTCAGAAGTTTCTTCCTCCTTGGATAATTCTTGACCCCAAATCGCTTGTACTTCTGCAGCTTCAGTTGCAGGTGTTTCTGGAACATGTCTGCATTTTTTCTTCTTTCTTCTGCACTCTGGACAGGCTGTGTCAAGCAATTTCCTTGTTCCCATAATCTTGGAGGAGTGCTCAGGACACCTGTATCTCTTGAGGCATGTAGGGCATCCTTTGATTTCTCCTGCAATAGCTCCAATGGTGATAGAGATGGTGTTCTTGGCCCACACATTGTCTTCTGGTCTGTCATCCACCAGGTTGATTCAGGGATTGAGTCTGGGATCATTTCCATCTTTGGATTCTTCCTCTTCTTCTATAGTAGATTCTTCACTGCTGGCATACTCTTCCTGAATAGTGACCTTTTTCTTCTTCTTTGATTGTTCATAGCTAGTCACCTTTACTCTGTACTTCTTGCCCCGATAGTCAAACTTGAGTACTTGTTGGCTGATATTAACAACTGCATTCATTTCCTTCATCCAGTTGGTGCCAAGAATCATGTCATAGGTGACAGCTTCAGTGACAATGGCTTTGGAGATAGAGAACTGAATGTGTCCAAGAGAGATGGTGATATTTCGTACTTCTCCAAGGGGTTGAGTTCAGGCTCCATCTGCTACTATGATGCTGAGGTGGGATGGTCCATCAATGGGCCATTGGAGGGTATCCAGGAATCATTTGGCAATGATACAGACAGCTACTCCTGTGTCTATAAGAATTTTCACTTTTTGTCCTCTAATTTCTCCATGTAAATAAGTGCTGGTATGTCTTTTGGCTGCTTGGATAGGGATGGAAGCTGGTTCTTGCTGTGGGATTGGAACTCGGCCAGTGCTAGATCTGGTGGTTCTCAGCAATTTGTTTTGGACTCCAGCTGGTGTCAGTTGTAAGAACTGCAGGAGAGAGACTTCCATCTTAGCTTCTTGAATCTTCTACCAGGCTTCATTGTAAATGTCTCTAGGCATGGTCTTCAGAGTGTACTTCTTCTTAGACTTCAGGGGTATAGGTTCTCATTCTTGTTCCATTTCTTCATCTTCTGGTGGCAGCTCATTTGTTTTGGGTACAAATGGTGAGGGAGTTCAGAGAGGTGTTTCTACCTGTTCCTCCTCATGCTCTTCATCTTCCTGGATCATTCTTCTGCTGACATTTCTAGATGGCCTTCCTACAGGTCTCTTCCTTTTCTCTGCTGGGTAGACCATTTTTCAGGTGCTAACCTTGGTAGGGTACAAGTCTAGATCACTGTAGTCTTTACTGTTGCTTGCTTCCTTGAAATCTTCGACAGGATGGACTTCAGTCTTCTTGTACTGAGTGTCATTCCTTTGGTTCGGTGGTTCTGAGTCCCTTTGGTTACTTCTTTTATTGTCACATTCAGTGGCATAGTGTCTGAATTGTCTACAGTAGAAGCATTGGACTTGGGCTCTGTCTCAGACAGGGTACCTTCTTTCTTCTTGCTGGTAATTCCTGTTATCTCTTGGTGGATAACCTTGGCTCCTCTGTGATAGATATCCTCTGTTGTCCTGGTAGCTCCGATTTTCATATGTGGTGAGTTTTTCAATCTGTCCAACTAATTGGTCCAACTTGGAGCTAAGGTCTTGGATTTCACTTCTGTCCTTTTTTCCTTCCTTAGCTGGCCTTCTTTCTTCAGATCTTTCTTGTCCTTGAAGGAGTCCTTGTAGGACTTTGACCAGGATATCTTCTTTGTCTTCTTTCTTATCATGATCACTTCAGGTAGTTCCTTGTCTGACATCAAAGAATCCTTGGGCTACATCTACTTGCTCTTCAGACCTTCTGATGCCTAGGGTGCGGACATACTGGGCAATATTCAGAGGGATTCCATTCATAAAGGTCATTGGACCTATAATGTTCTGGTTGGTGGCATTGAACCTAGCAGAATGCATTCTCTTCTGGATTCTTGTGAAGAAGGCTCTTGGTGATTCTCTAAGATTCATCTTCATCCCCATGATAGATTTCTGAGTCTTGTGGTGGGTTTCGTTTCCTGCATACTTTTTAATGAGCCAGTGGACCATGGCCTCATATTCTAGCTCATCAGACATTGCTGCTTGTATCTGTCTTACTAGTTCGGAATCTTGGTTATTTACTGTTCAATGGAAAATTCCTCTGGCTGGTTCTCTGAGCTAAGCTTTGTAGATGGCAATTTTTCTTTCATCTGAGAGATTTCTCAAGGCTGCAATTCCTTCAATTCCATCAAGGAATTCTCTGGGGTCTTCCTCCAGGTATCCTGCAAATGTTGGCAGTGAAGTAGTCATTTCTTCATCACTTTCTTCTGATTCTGATTCGCTTTCTGAGCTGTCACTGGAGATGGGGGTGCTTGGGTATCTTAAGGATGGTGTTCTGGTCCTTGGATGGAGTGAAATAGGCTTAGGTATTCTTGTAGGAGCTACTTCTGGTTCTGCAAGGGGTTGTGGTAGGGGTTCTTGGTGAGATTAGTGGGACTGGTGTGGGGTGTCTGGCTGTAAAGTGTTGGGTTCATGTAATAAGATCTTCTAGTTCTTGTGCAAGTTCTCCAAAATCTCTAGCAGGGCTGTCTGTATTGTCTGATTGATCTGGTTGGGGATTTCAGGTGGTACTGCCTTCTGGTTCTGGTTGAGATCCTTCTGATGCTGGGTAATTAGCAAGTCTTGAAGTAATTACTTTTTTG
>RBNI01007662.1:0-10087 GCA_003990745.1 Jimgerdemannia flammicorona | reverse complement strand
ACGTGTAGGCCGGGAACACCGTTGTGGGGCTGACAGGAGAAATACCCTGAGAGAGGTCCCATAGACATACGGTCGCATCGGTGGAGGCGGAGAGAAGATGATTGGTCGGGGTGGGGGTGAAAGAGCTTCACAACCGCGCATCCATGCCCGCTATCCAACCGCCACTCCGTCCACCCCTTCCCTCCCTTCTTGCCGGGCCCCTTCCCTGCCCCGGAGGCGGCTGTCGTCAGGACCTTAATGGACCCGTCGCCTAGGCCCACGCCCATAACGTGGCCGTCGTCTGAAGCGGCGATGGTGTAGACAAACGGCGGGTTGAAGACCTGCGCGCCCGGGGTAAGGTCTGATGGGGCGGCCATGTCCCATACCACGGTCGGCACGCCGCGGGAGAAATCCCATTGGATAAGGTTGTTGTCCATGCCTCCGGAGAAGAGATCCCACGGCTTTTTCGGACGGAATCGGACAGCCATGCAAATATTGTCGTGTTTGGTCCGGAACTGTTTGTACAGTTGGTGTGTTTCTAGATCGACGACTTTCACCTGGCCGTTATCATCCGCTGTGGCAAGGTACTTGTCCTTGTCGTTGATGGTGATCTGATTGAGCTCGTCCTGGCTAAACTCGTAAGAACGTGTTGATTGCGAGAGGATTAGGTCCGGACTTCGAAGGTCGTACACGTGGACCTTTTTGCCGACGGCCAGGTAAAGATGGGGGCTGCTCGGTTTTGTAGGGAAGCATATGTATGCTCGTCACCTCGTTTTCCAATCCACGGATGGCCTTCGCCGCCTTCTCTGTTCGCAAGTCCCATATCCGGCACGTCCGATCCTCTGAACCCGAAGCCAGGACAGCCCCTCCTAGGGGGGCGTTCTGGGCGGTCTCGAGGCAGAGTATAGAGGCCTTGTGACCTTTCAGATGGGATATCAGCTGCATGGTAAGGTACAAGAAACGGGCTGTATTGAGAGTGAAAAGGATGATAACCGATGCAATGCGAACTAATCTTCCGCTAAACTTAGGTATATTGATGCATGAAATTACTGAATAGACTAGTGTTAGTAAGACAACTATAATCCATATTAGAAAGGAGCATTGTACCACTATATCATCAAAAAGAAGTTATCTAAAAATACTTTTAGACTATGACAAATTATAGATAGTTTGCCAGATGACTGGTAGTAATACTGATATAGTCTCTGAGATTGCAAAACTACTTCAAGAAAATGGCCAAGTAAAAGCCAGTACCCAAACAGTATATTGTACTCTGAAGAAAGCTGGTTTGAAGATTGCTATAAAGTAAAAGAAATCTCTACTCTATTGCTGACATATAAAAGCTTAATATAAATTCATATATGAGAATAAATAGTAGATAGTTAATAATTAGAAATATATAGTACTCTGAATGAGTTAATTTGAATCAAATCCAGATTCAATTCATCACATGATGGTTTGATCCAAATCTCAAATCTGAAGCCATCTAAATCAACTCAGATTAATCCAAATTGCCCCATCTGAATCACTTATCTGAACCACCCCAATCTGAATCACTCAATCTAAATCACTCAATCTGAATCACTCAATCTGAATCACTCAATTCGAATTCTTCAATTTGAATCCTCTAATTCAAATCCTCCAATTTGAATCCTTCAATCTGAATTCTCATCTAAATTCTTCAACTGAATTCTCCAATCCAAATCCTCCACATAACTCATATACTGGATACATCCACATACACAATATACATATATGTAAACATACATATATATATGTAAATATATAAACATACATATTGACAGATCAGTCTTCAATAGTTCATAGTACTGATAATGCTTCAAGTCAAACATCTCTGATAGTTTCACATCTTCAATACAATCCTTGCTCTGAAATCTGGCAATATTATGCTAAGATAGGAGATGATGTTGTTTGTAATTATTGCAGGTAAAAAATTAAGATGTACCTATTGATATAACTGACACTTTTTGTTTGATATATACATGATACTGTTTCATCTACTCCTATAAACTACACCAGCCAGAAGTTCAAAATGCTTGGTGGTATGACTTTAAACATATATTAATATATAAAAGACAAGCACTCCAACAAAATCAAAAAGAACATAGAGATAAATAAAATTGACATCCAAGCTGTGGTAGGTATATTTATCCAATTGCCTGACTATTTCTGTATCAACAACCCCATTTAATCAAAAATATTTAGCCATACTCTTTGGTAGAATTTCAAAATCAGCTCATTTTTTGGATTGTATACATAGACTAGCTATTCATAACCATTGAGAGTGATCAATTGCATAGTATCTTTGACCTCCTCAAACTTGATTTATATTTGCCAAGTACTGATACTATTTGCAAAGATGTCCTGGAGGTCTATAGGAAGGAGCATGATAATCTCCACCAGATACTTCAGGTAAAATAAAGGCAGTACCATGACCTTTGCAAGCTGAATTATATATAAATTTTTATAAAGAGCTCACCAATTTAACCTCACATTCAATAAGCAGAATTCAGCAGACAAAATTTTATTTATAATCAATACATAGACATCTCCCAATATAATTCCATTTCTGGACATTACTAGTCATTAGATTGATCTTGATTAGTAGCTTAAATCTCTCACTCTTGACTTCATCAAACTTGCTGGCCCTCATTCTGGAGACAACATCACAGATACTTTTATTAGTTATATCCAAGAGCTTGGAATCACAACCAAGGTAAAAAAGGGGGGCTTGCCATCAGGTTGATATTTTGAGAGAGATTCTAAAATAAAACAGATTTTATTGATTATTTATTTTTATATAAATTTGCCAACTGAATATTTCAAGTACAGATTTTGGCCATTATAATGGATAATACCACAAACAACTCAATATTTTTCCAAGTTTTAGTAGCCAGCCTCAAACAGGAAAACATGGCCTTCAGTACAGAAAGCTGACATATATGATGTTAGACCCACATACTGAACCTTGCTGTTCAGGACTATCTTATATACATAGACAAAATATCTGAGAGAGGAGGGGCCTTGAGTATAATTTCCAAGCTGTACAAACTAGTTGTATCAGTCTAATCATCCTTACAATGATGAGAAAAATTTGCTGTATAGTGTAGGACAATTAGTTTAGCCCCAAAAGAGCT
Organism: Jimgerdemannia flammicorona; assembly: GCA_003990745.1. Taxonomy (NCBI): domain Eukaryota; kingdom Fungi; phylum Mucoromycota; class Endogonomycetes; order Endogonales; family Endogonaceae; genus Jimgerdemannia; species Jimgerdemannia flammicorona. The sequence goes on along the minus strand of RBNI01007662.1, from coordinate 6,950 downwards.
TATATTGGATGTCTGTACATATTAGAGCTCAACATTTGCAATGATCTAGTGTACACTGGAGTTTGCTATAGTATGTATTCTTTTTTTCTTCAGTTGGCTGAAGCAACTTATTTCAGATAATTGAAGATTTATTTTTTTTTAAAAAAAAAAAAAAAAAGCCAATAGATTCAACAGTAGTCACTGATAAGGAAATATGAAGTGAGGCTCTAGGTGAAAGTGAGTGGGATGTACTTAGGAGTATTATCAGAGTTTTGGAAGTAAGTAGTGATTGCTCTGGCTTCACACTCATTTTTTCTACCTCTACACTCATTTTGTCTGCCTCTATACAATACAATATCTCACTACATATAACTGCCAGTATTTTGATAATTGTACAAAGGATATAGTCAAACAAATGACCCCAAAAATAAGCTCTACAATACTAGTATACAATCTTCAGATTGACAAGCTAGAGGACAAGCTTGAGAACAGGCTGGAGGATTGTGGTGATTTATGGTTAAGCCCAAATTAGAGAGACATCATAGAGGTTGATTTAAGCAAGCTCAGAAAAACTACTCCAAAACAGATACTGTCATATACTCAATCAGTATAGGTATGTCAATGTTAGTGTATGACCATTATCTCTTCCAAAACAGAGAAACTCCTGCAAAAACTCACTCTCTTTTCTTTGAATAGTACTGGACCCATACTTAAAGCTACAATACCATAAAGATCAGAGCTGAGAGCAGTACTTCATTGAGAGCATCAAGCAGGCCATAATTGAAGTATACCAGAAAAACTATGTACCACCACAAGGTTCTGGCTAAAGTCTAGATGAATATATCAAGAGATCCCTCCTGTCCTATATTTACTTCAACAGAAAGAGGAAGAAGGAGCCATCAGTGAAAGAGCTGCCATTAATAGACAAACTTACTATTTATCTTACCAGTAACTGTGTGATTCTGCTGGAGAGTGTGGAGGTGCTCAACTGGTAGAAGGTGGGTTGTCAGGTAGGCATTGAGTCAATTTAACCTACTAATCTAACCACTGCTCTACCTACTGGGGTATGTAGCTATGTCAAATAGACTTCTCCAGTATGTGTGATATGGCTCAGGACTATCTGGCAATTCCTGCCTCTAGTACTCCTGTTGAGCAGGTGTTCTCAGATAGGGTAGACCTCATTACTCTAAAGAGATATATACTGAATACTGAGACAATCTGGGTGTATATATATCTGAAGTCTTGGTGGGGCTTGGGCCACTAAAATTCAGTAGGCCCTAGGGGTTCACGGACAAGTTAGTTGGTCTTGTAGAATATTTAATACCTTTCAAAAATAATAAAAGGGAAAAAAAACCTAAGGACTCGGCCCAGAATTTATGGCTCAAGTAGGGCAGTAGTTGGCAGCAGTAGAGGGAGTGTGCAAAATTTGTAGCCCTCTACCAGTAGCAAGGGGTAGCTCTAAGCTGTCAGTACCTAGGTCAGTAGGTGGATCAGTGGGTGGGCATAGGGTCAGCAGAGAGAGTGTGCAAAATTTGTAGCCCTCCACTGAAAGCAAGGGGCAGCTCTAAGTCACAAGTGTCCAGGTCGAGGGAGCTGGTGGAGGGGGTAGGTGGAGGGAGCATGCAAAATTTGCAGCCCTCTACTAGCAGTGAGGGACAGCCCCAAGCTGTCAGTGCCCAGGTCAGTGGGCAGGATTGGTTGGCAGAGTCAGTGGATACAGGGTCAGCAGAGAGAGTACACAAAATTTGTGGCCCTCTGCTGACAGTAAGGGGCAGCTCCAAGCCATAAATATCTGAGATAGGTAGGGCAGGCAGAGGGAGCATGCAAAATTTGCAGCCCTCTACCAGTAATATAGAGGCAGCCCCAAGCCACTAAGGAGTCCAAGTCCAGGCCAGAGGGTACTTCTGGTAGTTAGAGGGTACTTTTGGTGATCAGAGAGTACTTCTGGTAGTCAGAGGGCATTTCTAGTAGTCAGAGGGTACTTCTGGTAGTTGAAGTCTACCACAGATTTTGGCCCCATCACTGATTCAGGTCTCATGAATACCCTGGCCCTACACCATAGCACTGCACTGATAGTACTATAGAGCAGAGCCAAGGGGCTGGTAGGGTCCTATATAATGACTAAACTAGTGCTACAGAAGAGGTACCCAACTTAACCCCTCACAAAAGACTGCCCAACTCATATAAAATAACTGTCTAACTCTTACAAAGATTGCCTAACCCTCATGAAAGATTGCCTAACCCTCACAAAAACTGCTCCACCCACTAGTTCCAGGCCTTGATGAGTCTATCATCTATTGTGAGTACAACAACTGTTGTGTCTAAGCTCTCCTTGAAGGCGACAGTGCCATGGTAGTTATATGGTTGGAATAGAATAGCTGTGTTGGCCACAAACAGGACTCCGAAACTATAGGTGAGATTGTATCAGACTTCACTACTATCCTCCCAGATTGGGTCCTTCCTTTTCAGAATATAAAACATTACCAAGGTGACATTGTTGTCTGTATGTGTAGATAGAGAAATATTGTATCCAATATATCCTGATATAATATGAGTGTATAGTTGAGTAAACCTCTGGCTCAGGACCTCATACTATCAGGCTATACTGGTGGATGCCTGCTCTTAGTCCAGCCCTGGGAGCCCTGGCTTAGAAACCTACCAAAATAGATGGTAACTAGTTAGTCCTTTTTGTATATAGGGGGACAGAAACCCCCCAGACCACAGAAATCCCCCAGGCTACAGCACTCAAAAAAAAATAGAGCTCCTTATCTTATATAGCATACTAAATTGCACCAAGAATGTATTGTGGTGTTCGATTTGTATAACTAAAGGTTCAAACACTGTTCAATGGTGCCACTTGTGTGAAGCACACGATGTATAACTGAAGGCGTTGGTGACGTTTGCGGGTCGATGGTCATGTGACAGGTTGTTCGATTTGTATGGTGGAGGCTCGGAGTGAATTACTTCTTGAACGTACGCGGTTCGGGTCGTTCGATATGTCGGTAATTGATAATAGCGGGACTTCAATTGTTTAATGGTGGTGACTCAGAACGTTGATGGCTCAATTGTTTAGTGGAAAAGGGTGGCGATTATGCTGGCTAAGTTTCCTGGTGGTGATTAACTTGGCGGCAAACTTGAATTTATACAGCGATGGTTCGTGGCACAGTGGTCGGTTAAATTGGAAGACGGCTGTCATACGTTCGGTTACTTGTTTAACTTGGGGACGTGTGGAATGGCGACGAAATGGTGGTCGTTCTGGGTGTCGGTCTTGTATCCTGGTCTTGTTTCTTGGGTTCCTTGGGTTTTTCCGGGTCTTGAATCTTGAATGGCGGTCGAATACGCGGCGGTCTTGAAACTTTGAATATTCGTAGCAGTCGATTTCCTTAACTTGGCGGCGGTTTTCCTGGTGGCTTTCCTTAGCGGCGGTTCTTGAACAAGAGTTTTCCTTGGCTCTTGGAGTCTTTTCCCAAAGTTTCTCAAAAACTTAAGTTGGTATTATCTTACACTAGACTTCTGCGTCATTCAGATAAAAGACCAATGGACTGAGGTTTATTCACTCTAAGATATGGGGTTACTTATACAAGTTTGCTAGCTATGGGGGGGGGTGCGACTAAGGCTAAGGTATACTACGTTGTGGTGAACTTTGCTATGTTATTGGCTTGCACGATGCGAGGTGCAGGCTATTGTTTACTACGGATTGGGTTGTAGGGGATGGCAACACTGGATTCGGACTTGCTGACAAAATGCTGAAAACGGTGGTACTGGATAGCAACACTGGATTCGGACTTGCTGATAAAATGCTAAAAACGGTGGTACTGGATAGCAACACTGGATTCGGACTTGCTAACAAAACGCTGAAAACGGTGGTACTTTCTAGAGGAAATAGTACCCTTTGTCCGCAGCGGGCAAATCTTGCTGGGTTAAGATTTCTTCTTCATCATACCTCTCCTCAAAAGGGGGAAGCGCCGGCCAAGAGGTGAGGGGGTAGAAGAGTGGCCAGTCATCTTCAACAACATTCTCCAACCCTTGAACAGCTTGAATGTGGACAGAGGACTGGTAGACTCTCTGTTGCTCCTCTTCTTCTTCTGAAAACTTATCAGTTTCAGTGTCAGAGGGGGTTTCTTCAGGGGCAGGGTCTTGGAGTTCTTGGGCTTCTTCTTCAAAGACAGGGACTTCTTGGGCTTCTTCTTGATTCAGTTCCCAAATGATGAGATGTGAATTGTGGCTGACAGGGTGGTGGGTGGTTGGGGTAGTTCCAACGAGTGCTTCTATGGTAATGGGTGGACCTTCAAATATCTCCATAAGACTCATTAGGTGACCTTGATGGTTATCTCGGAGTGGGGTGGTGTGGAAACCTGGCTGAGTGGGTTCGGTTTGTTGGCTTCCTACAGCGACGCGGTTGCTGCCAGTAGAGTTGGCTACTTCAGATTCTATCCAGTCAGCATCTTCAGTTGAAAGGCGGGAGAGGCTGCCAGCTGTTACTCCTTACAAGTGTGCTATGGCCCAGGGAATATGGCGGAAGATTTGGTGGACACGGAGGGCTCTCTTGATTAGCCGGCTAGTGGTTATCATTTCGGTAATGAGGCCTTCCCAGTCATCTTCTTGAGTCTCATTGCAAAGGCGGTGTCCGATTTCATAGTCATGCCAGAGGGTCATTCGTTCAGTAGTGTCTTTGAGCTGCTGGGTCATTATATACTGGTAGTTGATGAAGTGTCCAAGGTCCTCGGTGTAGAAGTTCAAGTGTTCAGAAGTATCTGGGTGCCAGATGGCCTTCTTGATAGCTTCAAAGATCAGGGTCTTTGGGCCAGGCAAAGGGGTAGAGCGGCGGGAAGTCTGGTTGGATCGGCGGATGGGAGGCATTATGTGATGGGTACTTGGTTCTTTGGTGCTGATCCCTGAGGCAGAGTATGGTTCCTTAAATAACATGGTCTTCATTTTGGCTCGGATCATCTTGTCTTCTTTTGGGATGATCACCTAATGGGTCAGGCTGTCTATTTGATTGTTACACCATTATGTCGTCTGATCTTAGTAGTCACTGGTACTCCGTTATCAATTGCATATGTCACATCTGCCCCTTGCAAAATTAGAGCTGTTCTCGGCGGTGAGGGTTACACAGAGTTGGGTGGTCTTAACTCCAGGGACAAGCAGAATGTTGGTGCATTTGTGAGGACTGGCCATCCTTGTCTAGGGTGAGGGCTCCCATAGTCACAGCTGGGGGTTCGAACCCATTGGAAATAGTTTTACTTGTAATCCAAGGCAATTTCTCAGTAACAATGTCTGTCACGTGGATGGGCTTGAGTCTGGTTCCAATGTTGTTGGCTTTCTTGAGTTCCGAGTGAAACGTCTGTCGTATCTCCAGCAGAGACGACACAGACAGAGTGAACAGGATTGTTCAAATGCATTTTGCTTCTCTTGAGTAGTAGGGTCTTATGCGGTTGCGGTGTATCTTGGTCTTGAGTATAACTCCATCCAAGGTCTTGAGTTGATAAGTGTGGTTCGAGAATACTTGGTATATGAGATAGGGGTCTTCCCATTTTGGTTCAAGCTTGGCACTCCAATTTCCTTCTATGATGGTACGGTACACCAGAACCTTGTGTCCAATGAGCAGGGGTTCGAGGTCGGCTTTGCAGTCGTAGTACTTCTTTTGTTGTTCTTGTGCCTTGGCAATAAATCCTCGTGCTTGCTGGCGTACTTCGTGTAACCGGGTGATCTCTTCTGTGACTCGTTTATCAAATCTGGTTGAACCGGTTCGGCAGGGTCTTGTGCTTCTCGGCCATATACCAAATAGAAGGGGGTCTGTTGAGTAGCAGCTGCCTTGGAGGTGCGGATACTGAATAGGATTGCTGGCAGATAAATGTCCCAGTTTAGTTGGTCTCTGGTTCTGCTGAGGCCTCTCTTGATGGTCTGGTTCATTCGTTCTGTAAGTCCATTCGCCTGAGGGTGATAAGCCATTGTTAGGCATAGCTTGATCTTGAAGCTGCTTGCAAAGGTCTACATAGTCTTGTTGACAAATTCGCGGCCTTGATCTGTGATGATTTCCTCGGGAACACCATGGCGGCTGAAGATTTCATCATACAGAATTCCAATAATTGTCTGTGCATCGGCAGTCTCAATGGCAAAGGCTTCAGGCCATTTCGTCAGGTGGTCCTCGATGGTCAGAATGTAACGTCTTCCTCAGCTGGTTACTGGTAGGGGTCCAATAATGTCTATTCCTAGTCTTTGGAAGGCTCCGGCTGGTGCTGCAATTGGCATTAGGGGTGCTCTGTCGGTTGGCTTTTGTCGGTATCTTTGGCAGGTATCACATTGTTGAATGTGTGTTGAAATTTGTTTCCTCATCTTGGGCCACCAGTATCTCTTCTTGATTCTTGCGATAGTGGCACCTATTCCTCAATGTGCATTTTGGTCGTGATTTGTTGTCAGGATCTTCAATATTTCTTCTTCTCTTGGAACTCAGGTGTACTGCTCTCCTTCTACTCTCCAAAGTTTGCCATTGCCTTCTTGGAATTTCTTGAAATTCCTTTGGATAAACAACTTGTGGGCTGGTTGGATTCCTTTCTTGAAGCTTCTATGGTGCAGACTCCAGGTGAGGGCGAGGCGCAGTTCTTGGTTCATTTGGGTAAGCGGGAAGTAGCCTTCTCTCATGGGGGCTGCTTCCCTTCTTGTTGATTTCGCGGGATTCTTGACAGGGTATCAATGTTGGAGTTCTTGACACCTTTCTTGTAGACGATAGTGAACTGATATTCTTGCAGAGACATGATCTATCTGGCAAAGATTCCTGAGGGCTCTGGCTTCTTGAACAGCCATTGTAGGGCTTGATGGTCTGTGACGAGGGCAAATCTCTTTCCCAGGAGGTAGTGTCGGAAGTGGTCTACTGCCCATACTACTGCAAGGCATTCCAACTTGGTAGCTCCATAGTTTGCTTGCGACTCATTTGTAGCCTTGCTAGCATATTCGATAACATGCTCTCTCTT
>RBNI01007661.1:0-10088 GCA_003990745.1 Jimgerdemannia flammicorona | reverse complement strand
GACAATTTAGTAGCCTAGGTTAATGGGGGGATATTGTTCGGTGAGTGGTGGGGGAGGGTTTTGGCCTATATAGTCTAGGTTCCCTTCCAATAAAAATCTGCGGGACTATGAGTCCATTAAAAAAAAAAAAAAAAAAAAAAAAAAAAAAAAAAAAAAAAAAAAAAAAATAGTTATATAAGTTTAGGATACCAGTAGAATTTCAGTGGTATAGAAAAAGAATACCAGAAGAATTTCTGAGTTACATAAGATCAGAATGCCAGAAAAATTACAGTTATATAGAAAAAGAATACTAGTAGAATTCAGTATTACCAAGAACTTAAAGCAGAATGTTCAGGACTATAAGGGCTTCATCTTCATCACTATCATCAAGGCCAGAGGTCAGAGATAGGATATCTTCAAAGGAGATGAGGTCTGCAAATGTTTTGTCTATCTCATCATATATGTCACATGTTTTGCATACTTTGTACATATTACATGTAATGACATCATCTCATTCAGTAGCAGTAGGGGCTCTCTAATCTATGACATTCTCTTCTACAAAATAAGGAACAAATATGGGGTCTTGGGGAGGTCTAACCTAGATACTGGGGCCTTGGAATACTGAGATCAATCCTTGCATAAATTGGTCTGAGTTGTCCTGGAGGATGGGATACCAGAAGTCCTCTACTTCATTACTATTGAGAGTAATAGTAGACTGAGTCTCTGTGGCCACTATGGCCTTCAGTGCATTGGTATGGTGGGTAGACAGTTCCTTGAAGTCTGAGATCCTAATATACTCTAAGTTAGGAATTGACTATAGTGCATGTCTGAAGACTTGATGAATCTTCTTTACTATCCTTATTTTATATATATCTATAAGAGTGATATCTTGGATCTCCTGGAGACTGGCCTGAGAGAACTTCTATTTCTTATTTCATACTCCTGCCATATTCAGAGGCATTTGGTAGCAATATTGATCCTTGTTTCTATTTCACAGTAGTAGAGGATATAATGATAAGGGTCACTAGTATCCTGGTTAAGGCTAGGAGTCCTTCTTGTATAGGTCCCCATGGCTCTCCTGATGTCTTGGAACATTCTATCCTAGACTGAGGGGTCTTGGTGGTTTCTAAACCTTGAGGTTTAGCAAGTAGCAGGTATTTTAATTATAGTAAGTCTTTAGAACTATTTCTATAAGCTTTGTTTGAATTGCTACTACTGTAATTTCTTAATTTTTCTTTTATATTCCTCAAGATATCTATCTTATAGTCACAATGACTTATAGTTGGTCATCATTACTCATTTTGTAGCCCAGATGAGTCATACTATATAATCTTCTTATGCTCTAATCTGGTGACTTTTAAAGAAAGACTATCTTCTGTGCTGATGTCATCATTCTGAGGTCACTATTATAATGAGTATAATATAGTCTGTATGGTGATAGCAGCTATGATCTGGGCAGATTGCTAGAGTAAACAGTAGGCTAGCTTAGTGATACTCTTGATATAGCTATATATATATTTTTGATATAATTTAATATACTGTATGAGATAAGGAGCTTGACTTTTTTTTGATGAGAGGTTCTGTCCCCTGTATGCAAAAAGGATTGATCAGATGCTGTTCATTTTGGTAGATTTCTAAGCCAGGACTCCTAGAGTTTGATAAAGAACAGATATCCTCTAGTACTATTTTTACAATATGAGGTTCTAGACCAAGGATTCACTCAACTATATACTTATATCACATTAGAGTATATTGATATAATATTTCTTTATCTACACATATAGACAACAATATCACTCTGATAATATTTTATTTTCTAGAAAGAAAGGACCCAACTTGAAAGAACAGTAGTAGTATCTGGTATAATCTTACCTATAGTTTTAGAGTCTCATTTGTAGTCAGCATAGCTATTCTATTCTAATCACATAATCTCTATAGTACTGTTATCTTCAAGAAGAGCTCAGATACTATAGTTATCATACTCACAATAGATAATAAGCTCATCAAGGCCTGAGACTGATAGGTGGAGCTGTTTTGTAAAGATTAGGTAGTCTTTTATGGAGGCTAGGTAGCCTTTTGTAGAGGTTAGACAGTCTTTTATAAAGGTTAGGCAGTTAGATATCTCTTTTTGTAGCACTAGTTTTAGCTTTTGCTAGGCTCTACTGACCCCTTGATCCTACTTTATAGTACTACTAATATAGTGCTAGGTGTAGAGCCAGAGTGCTCATGGGGCCCAAATCTGTACTAGTGTCTAATCTATACCAGAGTATAATCTGTTCTAGAGTCTGATATATACTAGAGTCCAACTGCTTGAAGTTGCTTCTCATAATAGATCATTAGACTGCAAATTTTGTATACTCTCTCTAACCTAGACTTCTGTACTAACTTATAGCTTAAGGTTACTCCTTGCTGTTGGCAAAGAGTATTAAATTTTATTACTCTCTCTGCCAACCCTACCAACCTCTACTCTACTTGAACTGGTAAGGGGCTACAAATACTAGTATGCTCTCTCTGTCTGCTATCTTGTACTCTGAGCTATACTCTCTCTTTTTATTTTTTATTTTTTAAATAATATACAAAAAATAATTTATTTCTAACTCTTTTTGTTTAATATCACAGAACTTATCCAATTTTAGTAGCCCATACCTCACCAAGACTTTAGACACATATAGGCCTAAATCACCTCAGTATTCAGTATATATCTCTTAAGGGAAATAAGATCCACTCTACCAGAGAACATCTGCTTGACTGCAGCTAGTGCTCTGAATGGATAGAGTTGATCCGGATGAGATTTGATTCAGATTTATCATATGGTGGATTTGAATCAACTCAGATTGGTCTCATGATCTGATCCGGATTGATCTGAATTGATCCAGATTGATCCATCTGGATTGGTCCATCTGGATTGGTCCATCTGGATTGATCCATCTGGATTGAAATCTTTGATGACATCACCCTTTCTTTTGTTCATTTCACTCTTGTTTTTTTTTTTTCTGCCACACTTTGGTGATATCACTCTTTCCTTTTACTCTCTCTCTTCTTTTGTTCTTTTCTTTATTCTTTTTCTTTGTTCTTTTTCTTTGTTCTTTTTCTTTGTTCTTTCCTGCTGCATTATGAGCAAACAAAACAGCAGCCCTTAATTCATACATTGGTCCAGTCTACTCATTTTTTACTCTGCAATGATCATCAAAAGAGAGAGTATTTGAGGTGGAAATGCACTCTCTACTGACAATGTTAGATTCTTTCTCATATGGACAGCATACAAGCTGCTCATCGAGAGCCAAAGGGGCAATAGCAGTGGCGATGGTAGTGATAATAGTGATGGCGATGGTGATGGCAGTGGTGATGGTAGTGACAATGATAGAGATAAGGGAGAATTCCAGCAACAACTCATGGTAGCCCTTTGGACCTCAGAATTTACAGACCTTACAGCTATGTATGTGGTAGTCTTTTTGGAGTAGCTGATAGTAGATGTAGGTTGCTCACTTAGTCATCACTTATTTATTTAAGTTTATTTAAATTTCCCCAGCATGACCCAATTCATCTCATACTTTTCTTAGGGTCCACAGCTCTATAGTGAGATCTGCCAACTTTATTCGCAACATCTAGTCAAGATGAAAAAAGGCTAGTGGATGTTGCAGGGCATGCCTTTGGTGGGTGAGCTATTGAGTCAATACATCATATGGCAGAGGTCTCAAAAGGAATAGAAGCAAGTCTTTGTAAGCAATCTTGTGCAACTCATGCAACTCATCAGTGTGCAACTCGTCAGCATGCAGCTCACTCACTCACTCACTCATACTCTTTTTCTGAAATATCCATCTCTGTGTTTTATTTAATTTTATTTTTACATGGTCTCCCTCTAAAAAACACCTACACCCACATGCAACCCACCTACATGCAACCCACCTGCACACAACCCACCTGCATGCAACCTGTCTACATGCAACCTATTCATATACAACCCATCCACACACAACCTGTCCACATGCAACCTGTCCACATACTTATCTCAGTCTCTCAGATCAGGGCTCAGTTTCATTGGAAAGGAGAGTTCAAAGTTACCCGAGTTCAACTATGTCCAGTGTCTGATCAAATAGAGAAATTTGAGGGCAAGATGTTTAGCATGAGCAGTACCAGCATCATTATAAAGACTTGGAGTTGACATTCAAATCAGAGTCAATTATTCTCAACCAAGGGGTCCATTGGCCAGTAGGAGTAACCAATGACAAAGAGAACCATATCTTTATTAACAAATGCAGAGAGGTGGTTGCAATGGTGGTAAGGAATCTCTACAGTGATGAGCTTCACTACCACATCAATGAGATTTGTGAGGATTGTGTCAAATACCAGGTGGCAGGAAAGAGGGGACAAAAAAAGCAAGGAGGGGGGGTTTGGATGGAAATTGGGTATACTGCAACACTGGCAAAGAGTGGGTTCTGGAGTTCTGAAATCCCCCACACTCATCTCTCTTTTTTTTACTCCTCTCCAGATAAATCACACTCTTTGCCAACATACTCTTTTTGATACAATTCCAGAGATACACAAGATTCTGTACTCCTACTGGAACTTTAGAAGTGCTGTTGAAGAGCAAACTGCATATAAGCATGACATGGCCTGTACAGTGATGGTGGCTATGATTTGGAGTTCTTTGAGCAGATTGGTAGAGTGTATGGCAGGCCAGCTTGGTGGTGATCTCAGCATGGCTGTATGTACATATAATTTAGCATGCTGTATGAGGTGAGGAGCTCCACATTTTTGGGGTGCTGTAGCCTGGGGGGTTTCTGCTCCCCTGTATGCAAAAAGGACTGACCAGTTGCCATCTATTTTGGCAGGTTTCCAAGCTGGGGCTCCTGGGGCTGGACCAAGGGCAGGTATCTACCAGCACAGTCTGGCAGTATGAGGTCCTGGGCCAAGGGTTCACCCAACCATACACTTGCATCACATCAGGATATGTCAGGTACAACCTTTCTCTGCCTACACACACAGACAACAATGTCACCCTGGTAATGTTTTATGTTCTGGAAAGGAAGGGCCCAACCTGGGAGGATAGTGGCAGAGTTTGGTATAATCTCACCTATGGTTTTGGGGTCTCATTTGTGGCCAACACAGCTGTCCTATTCTAACTATATGACCACTATGGCACCATCACCTTTGAGGAGAGCTCGGACACAACAGTCATTATACTCACAATGAATGATAGACTTATCAAGACCTGGGACCAGTGGGTGGAGCAGTTTTTGTGAAGATTAGGCAATCTTTCACAAGGGTTAGGTAATCTTTCATGAGGGTTAGGCAATCTTTCATAAGAGTTAGGTAGCTATTTTGTACAGGTTGGACAGTCTTATGTTGGAGAGTTGAGCTGGGCATCTCTTCTGTAGCACTAGCTTAGCCATTATGCAGGGCCTTACTGGCCCCTTGGCCCTGCTCTGTAGTGCTGCCAGTGCAGTGCTATGGTGCAGAGCCAGGGTGCCCATGAGACCCGAACTGGTGACTTTGACTACTGAAAATACCCTCTGACTGCCAGAAATGCCCTCCAACTGTCAGAAGCACCCTCTGCCCCAGACTCCTTGGCAGCTTGGGGCTACCTCTATGCCACTGGCATAGGGCCGCAAATTTTGCACACTCCCTCCACCTGCCCCACCTGACCTAGACACTTGTGGCTTGGGGCTGCCCCTTGCTACCAGTGGAGGGCCACAAATTTTATGCACTCCCTTCACTGACTCCACACCTACCAACTCCACCAACTGATCCTGCCCACTGACCTGGGTGCTGACAGCTTGGGACTGCCTCTCGCTGCTGGCAGAGGGCTGCAAATTTTGTATGCTCCCTCTGCCTACCTCTATCTCCCTCCCTATCAACCCCCCTGACCCAGAAACTTGTGGCTTGGGGCTACTCCTTGCTGCTGGCAGAGGGCCACAAATTTTGTGTGCTCTCTCCACTGACCCCATGCCCACCCACTGACCTGCCCACCAACCCAGACACTGGCAGCTTGGGGCTGCCCCTTGCTGCTGGCTGAGGGCTGCAAATATTGTGCACTCCCTCTACTACCACTGCCAACCCCACCCCACTTGGGCTGCACACTCTGGGCCGAGTCCTCAGGTTTTTTTTTCCTTTTTTATTATTTTTGAAAGGTATTAAATATTCCACAAGGCCGAATTTTAGCAGCCTGAGCCCCACCAAGACTTCAGACACATACATGTCCAGATTGTCTCAGCATTCAGTGCACACCTCTTTGGGGCAACAAGGTCCACCCCACCTGAGAACATCCACCCAACAGGAGTGCTGAAGACAGGAATCACCAGATAGTCCTGAGCCATACCATACAGGCTGGGGAAGTCTGTTTGACACAGCTGCATGCCCCAGTGGGTAGAGCAGTGGTTAGATTGGTGGGTTAAATTGGCCCAACATCCATCTGATAACCTACCTTCCACTAGTTGAGCACCTCCACACCCTCCAGCAGGACCATGCAGTCGCTAGCAAGGTAAATGGTAAGTTTGTCTATTGACAGCAGCTCTTCCACTGATGGCTCCCTCTTTCTCTTTCTGCTGAAGTAAATGTAGAACAGGAGGGATCCCTTGGTATATTCATCTGGACTTCAGCCAGAACCTTGTAGCAGCATGTAGTTTTTCTGGTATACTTCGATTATGGCCTACTTGGTTCTCTCAATGAAGTGCTGCTCCCAGCTCTGATCTTTATGGTATTGTAGCTTTAAGCATGGGTCCAGCACTGTTCAAAGAAAAGGAGAGTGAGTTTTTGTGAGGTTTCCTCTGTTTTGGAAGGGACAATGGCCACATGCTGACATTGACATACCTGTACTGATTGAGTATATGATAGTATCTATTTAGGAGTAGTATTTTCTGAGCTTGCTTAGAGTAACCTCCATGGTGTCTCTCTGATCTGGGCTTAACTGTAAATCATCACAACCCTCCAGCCTATCCTCGAGCTTATCCTCTAGCTAGTCAATCAGAAGGTTGTATACTGGTATTGCAGAGCTTATTGTTGAGGTCATTTGTTTGACTATATCCTTTGTACAATCATTGAAACACTGGCAGTTATATGTGGTGAGGTGTTGTATTGTGCAGAGGTAGACAAAATGAGTGTGGAGCCAGAGCAACCACCACTTACTTCCAAAACTCTGACAATATTCCTAAGTACATCCCACTCACTTTCATCTAGAGCCTTGGCCCATATTTCCTTGTTAGCAGCCACCATTGAATCTATTGGCTTTTTTTGTTTTTTGTTTTTTTTTAAAAATAAATCTTTTATCCAAAACAGATTACTTCAGCTGAGTGAAGAAAAAAAGAATGCATACCACAGCAAACTCTAGCATGTGCTGGATCATTGTAAATGTTGAGTTCCAACGTATACAGATGTCCAATATAAGCTCTTTCAGGGCTAAACTGATTGCTCTATACTGTGCAGTGAATTTATCTCATTGTTGTGGGGATGATTGAACCAACACAACCAGTTTGTACAGCTTGGAAATTATACTCAGGGCCCCTCCTCTCTTGGATGTTTTGTCTATGTGCATAAGATAATCCTGAACAGCAAGGTTCAGTACATGGGTCTAATATCACACACAGTAACTTTCTGCACCAAAGGCCATGTTTTCCTGTTTGAGGCTAGCTGCTAAAACTTGGAAAAATATTGAGTTGTTTGTGACATTGTCCATCATAATGGTCAAAATCTGTACTTGAAATATTCAGTTGGTGAATTATATGAAAATAAATAACCAATAAAATCTGTTTTATTTAAAGATCTCTCTCAAAATGCCGATCTGATGGCAAGCCCCCCTTTTTTTACCTTGGTTGTGATCCCAAGCTCCCAGATATAACTAATAAAAGTATCTGCGATATTGTCTCCAGAATGAGGGCCAGCAAGTTTGACAAAGTCAAGGGTGAGAGATTTAAGCTGTCAATCGAGATCAATCTAATGACCAGTAATACCCAGAAATGAAATTGCATTGAGGGATATCTATGTGTTAATTGTAAATAAAATTTTGCCTGCTGAATTCTGCTTATTGAATGTAAGGTTAAATTGGTGAGCTCTTTTATATAATTCAGCTTGCAAAGGTCATGGTGCTGCTATTATTTTATCTGAAGTATTTGGCAGAGATTATTATGCTCCTTCCTATAGGCCTCTAGGACATCTTTGCAAATAGTATCAGCACTTGGCAAATATAAATCATGCTTAAGGAGGCCAAAGATACTATGCAATTGATCACTCTTGATGGTTGTGAATGGCTGGTCTGTGCTCACTATCTAGCGAATGAGCCAATTTCAAAATTCTGCTAAAGAGTATGGCTAAATATTTTTAATTAAATGATGTTGTTGGTACAGAAATGGTTGGGTAATCAGATAAACATACCCACCACAGCTTGGATGTCGATTTTATTTGTCTCTATGTTCTTTCTGATTTTGTCAAAGTACTTGTCTTTTATGTGTCAATTTATATTTGAAGTCATACCACTAAGTATTTTGAACTTCTGGCTAGTGCAGTTAGTGGGAGTGAATGAAACAATATCATATGTATATCAAACAAGTCAATAGGCACATCTTAATTTTTTACTTGTAATAATTACAAACAATATTATCTCTTATCTTAGCACAATGTTGTCAGATTTTGGAGTGAGGATTGCATAGAAGATGTGGAACTATCAGGGATGTTTGACTTGAAGCATCATCAGTACTATAAACTGTTGAAGACTGATCTGTCAATATATGTATTTGTGTGTTTGTATGTTATATATGTGTATATGTATATTGTGTATGCATGTATATGTATTGTATATGTAGATGTGTCCGGTATATGAGTTATGTGGAGAATTTGGATTGGAGGATTCAGTTGAAGGATTCAGATAAGGATTCAGATTAAAGGATTTAAATTGGAGAATTCAAATTAAAGGATTTGAATTGGAGGATTTGGATAGAGTGATTCAGATTGAGTAATTTGGATTGAGTGATTCAGATTGAGTGATTCGGATTGAGTGATTCAGATTGGGGTGGTTTGGATGAGTGATTCAGATGAGGTGATTCAGAAGTTGATTCAGATGGCTTTGGATTTGAGATTTGGATCAAACCATCATGTGATGAATCGAATCTAGATTTGATTTGAATTGACTCGTTTGGAGTACTAACTACAGTATTAATAGCAAAAATGACCAGATAGTCTCAAGCCATACCACATAGGCTAGGGAAGTCTGTTTGATATATCTGTGACCACACACTCTGGGGGGTAGAATGTAGTTAAAATGATGAATAAAATTGGTCCATCCTTACCAACTATCTGTAGGAAGACAACTTACCTTCTATCAGTTAAGTATCTCTATACTCTTTAGCAAGATCATGCAGTCACTAGTAAGGTAAATGATGAGTTCATCTATTGACAGCAGTTCTTCTACTAATAGCTCCTTCTTTCTCTTTCTACTAAAATAAATATATAATAAAAGAGATTCTTCAATATATTTATCTAGACTTTAGCCAGAACCTTATAATAGTCTGTAGTTTTTTCAGTATATTTTAAATATGACTTATTTGGCTTCCTCAATATAGTACTGCTCCCAGCTCTGATATTTGTAGTATTGTAGCTTTAAGTATAGATCTAATACTGTTTTGAGAAAGAGGGTGAGTTTTGTAGAGATTTCTCTTTTTTGGAAGGAGCAACTGCTATGCTGATATATCTATACTGATTGAGTATATAGTGGTATCTGTTTTAGAGTAGTATTTTCTAAGCTTGCTCAGAATAACCTTTATAATATCTCTCTGATCCAGATTAAACAAGAAATTATTATAACTCTTCAGTCTTTTCTTAAGCTTATCCTCTAGTCAATCAATCAAAAGATTGTATACTGATATTGCAGAGCTTATTGTTGGAGTAGTTTACTTGACTATATTCTTCATATAATTATCAAAATACTAGTAGTTAAGAATAATAAATTATTACATTACTGTATAGAGATGGACAAAATAAATGTAAAGCTAAAGCAATTATTACTTATTTCTAAAACTCTGACAATATTCCTTAGTACATCTCACTCACTTTTATCTATAGCCTTGCTCTATATTTTCTTATCAGTAGTAACTGTGGAATCTATTAGTTTTTTTTTTTTT
>RBNI01007660.1:0-10092 GCA_003990745.1 Jimgerdemannia flammicorona | reverse complement strand
CCTTCCGGATCCTTCTTTCAGATCTTGTATAAATATCCCCTTTGTTCTCATGAATAAAGCTTCAGAATATTTTCTCTCAGAAATCCTTCGAGAACACTTGAACCCTTAGTATCTCTTCGAGCTACTTAGGATTACCAGAACTAGTCGCTTCCTCATTAAGAAACTAGAACCGTTACACCTAAGGCACTCCATACCCTCCTCTAAGCAGAAGTCCTCAACCAGATTCCCTCCCAATAAGAGCCTGTCCCACCTCCACATCTCCAGACCCCAGTCCTCATCCCCTTCAGTATCTCACCA
This sequence comes from Jimgerdemannia flammicorona, assembly GCA_003990745.1. Lineage (NCBI taxonomy): Eukaryota > Fungi > Mucoromycota > Endogonomycetes > Endogonales > Endogonaceae > Jimgerdemannia > Jimgerdemannia flammicorona. The sequence continues at coordinate 9,795 of RBNI01007660.1, read as the reverse complement.
ACAGATCCCAATATGATGGGTCCCATCTACCACTCCCCACCAGAAGCCTTTGTATCGCATCCTCTGGCTGCCATCCAAGGCCACCAAGGACAGTAGATCACCTGAGCCACCCCTAGGTGACACCCTTGTCTCCCACAAATGCTGCATAAGGGGCACCCATTCTCCTCCTCTCAACTCACTAGCCCTCTTCATCCACCATGCCCTCAAGCAGAGTAGCCTCTTGGGAAAGTCCACCAGGCCAAGGCCTCAACAATCCACAGGAAGTGCTAATACCTCCCAACCAATCTGACTCCAGCATCCAGCCCAGATCCAAGAGCGGGCCATCTTGAGAACTTTTTGACTACCCACTTAGGGAAATCCAAATGGTAGCCCAGATACCAAAGCTTTGGCATCCAATACACATTCAGAACAGTTACCCTTCCTACCAGCGACATCTGTCTACCACCCCAACTTGTCAGTACTTTCCCCCATTCTACCAGCTTATGCTCCCACCACTCCTTGGGAAGAAGAGAGCCATACACTGAGAAATAGATACCCAAGTACTATACCACTCCTCCCGCCGAGACAATTGTTCCAATGACGTCCCCCCCTATGACTCCTTCCCTAAGGACCATCGTCTCACACTTGTGCCAGTTGAGTTTCGCCCCAGAGCATCTCTCATACCACTCAACTATCTCCTTGAGTATAGCCACATCTGCCACCAAGCCCAACCCCACCACCATATTGTCTGCAAAGGCCCCCACCTTCCAATTGACCCCCAAAATATTCAGTCCACCAACTCTGCACCTGATGCGATCCAACAATGGCTCCAAGGTGAAGGCATAAAGAATTGGTGACAGCGGATCCCCCTGAGGCACTCCCCTCCCCAAGGGGAAGGAAGCCCCCCTGTGACCATTTGCCAGAATTACAGCCCGACCCTCTTCCAGCAATCTAATATGTGACCAATACATGCCCACCAGTACCCCAATTCTCTCCAGTATCTTCTCCAACCATACTCTCTGCACCCTATCATAGGCCTTCTCCTGGTCCAGAAATACCAAACAGCCATCCACCCCTGCCGCCCTGGCACCTTCAATGATACCATAAACCCAAGCCGTACTCTCTCAGATCAGTTGGCCTCTAACAAAGCCTCACTACTCCTTCCCTATCACATGTTGTGCCACACCCTGTAACCTTGCCACCAGGATTTTGGTGACCAACTTGTGGTCCATATCCAGTAGCATAATTGGCCTCCAATTTTTCCAGTCCTCCTTACGCCCTTTGTCCTTGTCAGCAGGGAAACCAGCCCCAACTGCTGCCCTCCAATCCACTCCCTGGTACTGATGACTGCATCACACATCAGCGACATCTCCTCCAGAGCCTCCTCTACAGATGCCATACGTTTCCAAAAGTCCCAAGGCAGACCATCCTCCCCAGGCACCATTCCCAGGGTTGTTGATGTCAGAACTTGAAGGATCTCCTCACCCAAAACTGGTCAGCCAATATCCCCCAACCCTGCTGCTGGATTCAGGTGCCAATCTTCCAGATGCCACTCAATGTCCTGCGCCACCTCCCCTCCCTCTTCTTCACTCCAGACGTTACTCCAGCAGGTGCTCAGCTGGTCAAGGATCCCCTGCACACCTAGCACCATCTCTCCCTCATCATTAAAGACTTCTTCCCACTGATGTCTTGCTCCCCTAGCATGAAGGAGATGGGACAAAAGCCTCATAGGTCAATCTCCTTCTTCCAGTCCTTACCACCTTAACCTGGCCACCATAGCCTGAGTCTGCACCACTTCTTCCTGCCTCAGCAAATCCTGCAGTTCCACTACTTCCAACTTAGCCTGCTTAGCCTTCCAGTCCAATACCTCCTCCTCCTCCAATAGTCCAGCCCAATTCAGAAGTAGTCTTTCTAGTCTCCTAGATGCCCATCGGACTCATCTCCTCCACTGAGCACCCCGCTCCTTCCCCACTTCCCCCCAGTACCTCTGAGCTTCGGATTTCAGTCTACGCCCCCTATCTCCAATCCTCATCCCTGCTCACCTCCAATTATTAACCTTGGTTCATACCTCTTCCACCCACTCATTCCACAGATCCATCTCATCCAACAGCAAAGAGTTCAGACACCAATGCCCTGGCCTCTCTCCACTCCCTCCAATCCTCTCACCTCCCCGAATACCCCAGTGATCTGTCTAAGGGCACCACTCAACCTCCATCATCTCCCAAACTGTATGGCCCCAACACTCAGCAGTCAGAACCCAATCAATCCTAGTACCCAGCCCTCCCACCCAGTGGGTATATAGATGTCGATCCCCATCCTGAAGTCACATGGTGTCCACCAGTGAGCTGAGCCATTCCACCTCTTCCCAGTCTTCCAATCCCCCACTCCTTCCTACCATACCCCATCCCCCATCAGTTCTGTCCAGTCTACTCTCCCGTATTATATTAAAATCACCCCCCAGACAGTCCACCCTGGCCTCAACCAAGAGCCCAGAATCCCGCAGATCTCCAATCCATGCCACTTGGGTCCCCCTCTCAGCCAGGCAGTAACAAGATCCCACCACAATTGAGTTCCATCCAGGCCTCCGCCATGTCCCCCACACTAATCTACTACCCCAATGTCCAGTGTCTGCAATGTCCCCTTTCCCCTTCCTAACCAGGATTCCCACTTTACTCTGCCAAACTGCCTCCCCACCCCACTCTCTTGTCCATTCCAGTCCATCTTCCTCCCCCTCATACCATACATCTTGAAGTAAGAAGACATCTGCCTCCAGTTTCTTCAGCCATCCAAAAATCATACCTCACCTCTCAGTCCCCCTAAGCCCATTGATGTTCAAAGAAAAAATGTTAGTTGTACTATTCATAGCGAATTATTTGGTAATGTTGAAACTCCACATCTACAATTCCATGCTCACTTCCTCTCCAGCCAGATCCAGGTTCTGTTCCACGGCAATCTCATCTTCCACATTTTGCTGTTCATCCAGAGCTACCAACAATTCCACACAGTCTTCACCATCTACCATCTCCATTGATGCCCGATGCTCCTCGTACACCACCTGCCACTTTTCCAGTCTCTTCCACAGCCCCCACAGATAAGCTGCCCTTTCATTTGCGATTCCCAAGAGCGTTGCCTCCCTTGCCTCAGTGACCTCATACTCCTCTGCCTCCAGAAGAGCTGCCATCATTTCATCTCTCAACTTCCTCATGACCTCCTCCCCTCACAGCACTTGCCCCCAGAATTCCTCACTGATCACCTGGAAGTCAATCTCACCCAGTTCCTCAGCTGCCACGTTTTGCAGTGCCCTCAATAGCCACTTCTCCCCTCCAACTACCTCTGCTGCCTGCACCAAATCCGCCTCCCCTTCCTTCCTCTCCTCAGTTCACACAGACTCATCCCAATCATCCTCAGACACATCCTCCAGCTCCCCCTCTCCCACCTCGGGAACACCATACCAGATCGGATTATCTTCCACCATCGCCACGTCCACTACAGCCTCCTGCTGTCCTTGTTCCCCACTCTCCTTCATCTTCCCCCCTTGTTGCACCACCTCTGCCCAGATGCTAGCACTCACTCCCATGCCCTCCTCCATTGCCCCAGCCCTTTGACCCCCATCCAAACTGGCCAACAAGTCCTTCTGCAGCTGTCTCCCCTTTGTCTTCTCTCAAAGCACCTTGTCCATTCGCACCTTCTTGCCCTCAATCACCTCCACTACTGTCCTAGCCTCGCAAGCCCTCCAAGTCCTTTGCCTCCTCTCCACAGCCCCAGCTAGGTCCTCAAGTGCCTCCAGCAGGTCCTCCTCCTCTTCCTCTGACCCCTTCACCCTCGAAACCTTGCACTCCACTAGGCCCCACTTCAATGCTATTGGCCAGTCCCTAGTCTTCCCTGTATTCTACATCCCAAATAGCCTCAACCTGACATCCACATCGCCTGTCCTGAGCTCAATCCCCTCCCATACCCTGAACCCAATGTTGACCACCTCACCATACTCCTTCACCACATCCGTGACCAGCCTCCTTGCCTCCTCCTTTTTCACCATTGACAAGTCTGCCACCACCAGATGAACCACTCAGGGATCTCAATACATATACCTTGCCAGTGGGACTGAGATCCCTCCAACCACCACACCCTTCTCCACTGCCTCCAATAGCAAACCCTCCTCTTCAAACCCCACCTCGACTGCCTCCAGCTTCTTTAAAAACTTCACCGAGGCTGCATCTTTCACCTCACTAGCCAGCAGGCCCAGCACCATCTTTGCTGTCACCGCCAAGCCATGGAAGCACAGCATGATGGTGAATTCTGATTGAGATTTTTTGAGTAATGGGGCCGTCACCAGGCCTGTCACACCATCAGCCAGGTCCCCGGGTCTCGTGCTGCTCCCCTGTCCAGGTCCCTCATTAGCCATCACATCTGGATTTTTTTCCAGATTGTCCGTCACACTGCCATCAACAGTCCCCGCCTCAGCCACTACACCTCCAGCCCCACTACACTGTCCCTCCAGTGAAGAGGCCTCCTTACCACTCGAGGTAGCAGCCACCTTCCCCAGCTCTAGCCAGCCATCTAGTCCAGTCGCCTGCTTCCCCATCCTGACCTTATCCACGAAGGTCATCCTCCCTCCCCCATGTGGCCTTGCACCTCCTCTGCCACCACCTCTGGCCTTACGTTCCCTTATCGAAGCACTCGGCATGCCAAGACCAGTACCTCGACCCCCCCCCACATGTTGCCAGTCAAAGGCACTGGGGCCCCCCTGCCCAGTATGCTCACCAGAATGCAAGTTGCTTGCCATCTTGATAGTACCAATACTTGAAGATGTTGTTGAAAGTGTTGTGTGAGTCTTGTGTCACCCGAATGGTACTGGTGAAAGATCGCTGTTGACAGTCCTTTGTTGTTTGCAGCCACTCTCTGTAGGCAGGTGATATGGGTCTGGCTTTCTGGTAGATAGGCTTGGTATCATCAGTATCAACTTCATGGTAGTACTTGGGTTCTTGATTGTGGATATCCCTGAAGTCTGTAGCAAGTACTCCTTCGTTCTGGTGCAGGATCTTGAGAAGTTGTTCCTCCAGGGGAAAGTTTTCTCCAATAGTATATGTGTGCTTGTTCTGGTCCTTGTCTTTCTTGTGTTCAAGTTCAGTAATCTTGGTGACAGCATAGGCTCCTCTTCCAGTAGATCCAAAGTCTTGTTCTCCTCTCTTGGTCTTGGTGAGTTCAATGGCTTCTATGATCTTGGGCTTTTTGATTTTGTGGATCAGCATCTGACCAATCCTATCATACTTCTTGACTTCAAAGGGGGTGGTGTAGTTGTGATTTCTGACTATGAGGAAGATCTCACCAGTGTAATTGGGGTCAATTACTCCTCCTTCAACTGAGATTTCACTTTTGGCCAGACTGCTCCTGGTCTTGATAATTCCGGCATAGTTCTCTGACAGCTTAACTCCTATTCCAGTGCCAAGTAGGGTGGTGGTCTGTGGTTTGAGGGTAGCATCTTGAATACTGGCAAGGTCCATTTCTATGACTCCTTCAGTCTTGTATTCTGAGATCTTGGCTTCAGGGTGAAACTTCTTGACCTTGAGAGTGATGTCTGATTCTTGTTCCTCCTCATTGTCACTGTCAGCTTGAAGCTCTGGGGGCTGGTCATCTTCTTTGGCTTTCCTTTTTGCTTTGGTGGCTTCTTGTTCATGTTTCTGTTGACATATTTTTCTGATTTCACTGATATAGAACCAGCAGTCATTCAGATATTCAGAGCAGTATATTCTAGTACTATGGGGGCATCTTTCTTGAGGGGCATAGCCATTGATGATCTTGTTGTACCACTGCTCATCTGTGAGCTTGGGTGTCTTGCTCTTGTTCTTGTTCACCAAGTACATGAAGACCTCTGTGTCCTCTTCATCTCCTTCCTCCATGTCTAATAGGACTCCTTTGTGGACATTGATAGAGACTCATACCTTTCTTCCTCTGTAGTTGATCTGCAACTTCTGGACATTGAGGTCAATGATGGCCTTGGCCTTGTGAAGCTATTGGTTGTCAATAAGGATGTCATAGTTGGTGGTGCTTATAACAAGGGATGGTAGCTCCTCTTATCTTGATGGAGACTTCTCAGATTTTGCCAAGGGGGGTAGCTTGTATACCATCTGCTGTGACATAGACCATCTTGGTGGACTCTTCAATGTCCCAACCTAGGTGGTCAATTGCCTTCTTGCTCATGAGGCATCCTTCAGCACCAGTATCAATAATAGTATCAAAGATACAGTCTTTGATCTGACAGGGGGTATAGGCTGATATCTTGCACTGATCTTCAGATTCTTCACCTGAGTTCTCAGATTCTTCCTGTGCATTGTGAGCTTCTACAATCTTGTACTCTTGATTCTTGATGGTAGTTGCAAGTCCTACTCTCAACTGCTGTCTAAAGGCAGGGACTTCAGCTAGTTGTCCAAAAGTAGCATTGATCTTCTGTTTCTTGAGATCCTTGTAGATGTCATACTGGTGGATCTTGGTCTTGTGCAGCTTCTGTTCCTTCTTGCTTTCACTTTCTCCTGAGACTGGAGTAGTGCCTTCAATAATTTGGTAGGTAGCTTCATCTAACTCCATGTCTTGATCAATCTTCTCGGGTTGGGTCTTGCTTTGAATAGTGACAGCTGGGGTCTTCTTTGGTCTTCCAACTGGCTTGCTATTGCTCTTCCTGTCATAGGGCTTAGACTGGGTTCTGGTACCTTCAGTAGTAGAGTAGAATTCAAGCTCCTCGTAGTATTCTTCATCATCAGTGTCACCAATCTCCTTGATGACTACTGCATTGGTTTGTTTTCTGGTTCTACTAGCATTACTTGGTTGGGCTTTGCATCTTGTTTTGGTCATGCAACTCTTTGCATAGTGGCCTTCTTCTCCACATCTGAAGCATGTGATATTGCATTCTTCTGTAGTGGCTGCAAATATCTGCACTGGTCTCCTGTTGGTACTTCAGACTTCTCTAAGAACATCACCAAGGTGTGCAGTCATCTCGGCAAACTGCTTGGCAAGTTCTTCCACTGGGTCAGCTTTGGTTGTCTTGGGGGTAGGTGAGGTTGGTTGTCTGTTTACAACTATGGTGGGTATGAAACTAGTTGGCTTTGATGGCTCCATCTTGATGCCAGTTATTTTCTCCATTGAGTGTTTGGCAGAGTGCCTGGCAGTCCAATATCTCTGTGTAAAGACCACTTTCTGATGAAGGGTCAGTGCAGCTGGAGTAGACCAGATTGCTAGGACAATTTCAGGGTGAACTCCTTTAAGGAAGGTTGAATCTGCTATTTGTTCCTTGAGGCAGTCATTATAGCTAGCCAAGACAATCTGGTGGCAGATTCAGGTATAGAATGAGTTGGGATCTTCACTAAGTCCCTGGCAGATAGTATTGAGTTGATCCTTGAGAGCTTGCTTGATCTCTTCAGTATAATATGTTGTTTTGAAGAAGGCCTTCATGTTGGCAAGTTTGGCTGCACTGGTATCAGCAATGGTGGCTGCATTGAACTTGTCTCTGGCAGGTCCTCTGAGACTAACTGGTAGAAGGGCCAATTGAGCATCCACACCAAGGACTTGTACAGTGGTGAATTGTTCAAAGTCTTCAATAAAGGTCAGAATTGACTCTTCAGTAGTATATCTATAGAATGTTGGGGTATACATTTCTATCTTGTCTTGAATTCTTGCAGGGGTGACTCTTATATTCAGGGTAGTTGTTGTGGGGGTTGTTCATTTTTCAGCTTGAAAGTGAGGGATTTGTCTTGAATCACCAGCCAATGGGCACCAAGTTGTCATGTAGTGGTCGCTGAGTCCTTCAAATATGCCAGATTCTCTTCAAGGTGTATCTCTTAGACTAACTCAAGTTTGTCATAAGTAAGTTCTTTTTGGAGTACCTTCTCAAGGTCTTATAGTCCCCAAACTTTTTATTTTTAAACTATCTTGTTATCTCTTAGATTGCTTGCAAGAAAGTGTGTATATTGTACTGAGAGAAACTGACTTTATTTCAGAGGAAATAAGAGGGGTATTTATACAAAATATAATTCACAGTAGACCTTTCACTTGGACCAAACAGTTGGCTCCATGTCTAAGCCACCAGGATGGTGAGCTTCTCAAGTTTTGGGGGCCACAAATATAGGCTCCAAGGAGTTCCGACAGGTGTACCTCATCCCTTAGGTATAGGAGTCTGACCTGGTCTTTTCGGCATAGCCATAGCTTCTAGTTTCAGCAAGTTACAAGGATTTCAAGAATTTTGGGGTAAGACGGGCAAAATGACACAGGCAAGACAGGCAAGATGGGCAACACGGGTAACACAGGCAACACGGACAAGACGGGCAAGACGGGTAAGATGGCAAGATGGGCGACATGGGCAAGATGGGCAAAACCAGCAAAACGACACAGGCAAGATGGGCAAGATGGGCAAGACGGGCAAAATGGGAAAAATGAGTAAGATGGGCAATACGGGCAAGACGACAAGACAGGCGACATGGACAAGATGGGCGATATGGGCAAGATGGGCAAAATGGGCAAAACGACACAGGCAAGCCCGGCAAAATGAGCAAGATGGGCAATATAGGCAAGACAGCAAGACAGGTGACATGGGCAAGATGGGCAAAACGGGAAAAATGACAGGGCAAAATGGGCAAGATGGGCAACACGGGCAAGACAAGATGGGCGACATGGGCAAGATGGACAAAATGGACAAAACGACAGGTAAGATGGGCAAGACAGGCAAGACGGGCAAGACGGGCAAGATGAGTAACATGGGCAAGACAGGCAAGATAGGCAAGATGGCAAGACAGGTGACATGGGCAAGACAGGCAAAACGGACAAAATGATACAGGCAAGATGGGCAAGACAGGCAAGATGGGCAAGATGGGTAACATGGATAACACAGGCAACATGGGCAAAACGGGCAAGATGGGCAAGACAGCAAGACGGGTGATATGGGCAAGATGGGCAAAATGGGCAAAACGACATAGGCAAGATGGGCAAAATGAGCAAAATGGGCAAAACGGGCAAGATGGGCAAAACAGGTAAGATGGGCAAAATGGGCAAAATGAGCAAGACAGGCATAATGGGCAAAACGGGCAAGATGGGCAACATGGGCAAGACAGCAAGATGGGCGACATAGGCAAGACAGGAAAAATGGGCAAAACAACATAGGCAAGACTGGCAAAATGGGCAACATGGGCAACATGGGCAAGACAAGATGGGTGATATGGACAAGATGGGCAAAATGGGCAAAACGACAGGCAAGATGGGCAAGACGGGCAAGATGGGCAGGATGGGTAACACGGGCAAGATGGGCAAGATGGGCAAGATGGCAAGATGGGTGATATGGGCAAGATGGGCAAGACAGGCAAGATGGGCAAAACAGGCAAGATGGGTAATACAGGCATGATGGGCAAGACGGGCAAGATGCGGGTAACATGGACAAGACGGGCAAGACGGGCAAGATGGCAAGACGGGTAACATGGGCAAGACAGGCAAAATGGGAAAAATGACATGGGCAACCGGGCAACCGGGCAAGATGGGCAAGATGGGCAAGATAGGGAGGTACTAATAGGGGTAGGCCAGGTGCACTAGATGCCAAGTACTTGAGGTGGTTGGGGCTCACAACCCATACCCACTCTTGGGTGGGGCAGGCTAAGTAGGAGGATCTAGTTACTCAGGCAGTGAGGTCATAACTCACATCCTAAAGGTGCTTAGATTGTTATTGGTTTGGAAATTATAGTATGAGAGTAGGGTGGGGTGAGATGCAGAATGTGGCTGCTGGTATGGCATGAGGATTTTAGATAGTTAATAAATGGGGCTCCAGCCTATAGAGGAGAAAAA
>RBNI01007659.1:0-10095 GCA_003990745.1 Jimgerdemannia flammicorona | reverse complement strand
ATTCTTGGTGGTAGTTGCAAGTCCTACTCTCAACTGCTGTCTGAAGGCAGGGACTTCAGCTAGTTGTCCAAAAGTGGCATTGACCTTCTGTTCCTTGAGGTCCTTGTAGATGTCATACTGGTGGATCTTGGTCTTATGCAGCTTCTGTTCCTTCTTGCTTTTGCTTTCTCCTGAGACTGGAGTAGTGCCTTCAATAATTTGGCAGGCAGCTTCATCTAACTCCATATCTTGATCAATCTCCTCAGGTTGGGTCTTGCTTTGAATGGTGACAGCTGGGGTCTTCTTTGGTCTTCCAACTGGCTTGCTGTTGCTCTTCTTGTCATAGGACTTGGACCGGGTTCTGGTACCTTCAGTAGCAGGGTAGAATTCAAGCTCCTCATAGTATTCTTCATCATCAGTGTCACCAATCTCCTCGATGACTACTGCATTGGTTTGTTCTCTGGTTCTGCTAGCATTGCTTGGTTGGGCTTTGTGTCTCGTTTCGGTTATGCAATTCTTTGCATAGTGGCCTTCTTCTCCACATCTGAAGCATGTGATGTTATTGCGTTCTTCTGTAGCAGCTGCAAATCTCTGCACTGGTCTCCTATTGGTGCTTCGGACTTCTCTAACAACATCACCAAGGTGTGCAGTCATCTCAGCAAACTGCTTGGTGAGTTCTTCCACTGGGTCAGCTTTGGCTGTCTTGGGGGTAGGTGTGGTTGGTTGTCTGTTCACAACTATAGCAGGTAAGATACTAGTTGACTTTGATGGCTCCATCTTGATGCCAGTTATTTTCTCCATCAAGTGTTTGGCAGGGTGTCTGGCAGTCCAATATCTCTGTGCAAAGACCACTTTCTGATCAAGGGTTAGTGCAGCTGGGGTAGACCGGATTGCTAGGGCAATTTCAGGGTATACTCCTTTGAGGAAGGTTGAATCCACTATTTGTTCCTTGAGGCGGTCATCATAGCCAGCCAAAACAATCTGGTGGCAGATTCGGGTATAGAATGAGTTGGGATCTTCACTAAGTCCCTGGCAGATAGTATTGAGTTGATCCTTGAGAGCTTACTTGATCTCTTCGGTATAATATGTTATTCTGAGGAAGTCCTTCATATTGGCAAGTTTAACTACATCAGCACCAGTAATGGTGGCTGCATTGAACTTATCTCTGGCAGGTCCTCTGAGGCTGACTGGTAGAAGGGCCAATTGAGCATCCACACCAAGGGCTCGTACGGTGGCAAATTGTTCAAAGTCTTCAATGAAGGTCAGGATTGACTCTTCAGTAGTATATCTATAGAATGTAGGGGGGCGCATTTCCATCTTGTCTTGAATTCTTGCAGAGATAACTCTTGTAGTCAGGGTAGTTGTTGTGGGGGTTGTTCATTTTTCAGCTTGAAAGTGAGGAATTCGTCTTGAATCACCAGCCAATGGGCACCAAGTTGTCATATAGTGGGTATTGAGTCCTTCAAATACGCCAGATTCTCTTCAAGGTGTATCTCTTAGACTAACTCAAGTTGTTATAAGTAAGTTCTTATTGGAGTACCTTCCCAAGGTCTTATAGTCCTCAAACTTCTTATCTTTAACTGTCTTGTTATCTCTTAGATTGCTTGCAAGGAAGTGTGTATAAGTGAAACTGGAACTGACTTTATTTTAGAGGAAATAAGATAGGTATTTATACAAAATATAATTCAATGGTTGCTAAGATATAAAGCTAAATATAAATTCCAATAACCAAAATTACCAAGTTCCAGAGCTGGCATTATTTGGTATCATATCAAAATGTCAGTGCTGGAACAATTTCGCATCACCTCAGAATACCGGTACTGGTATTATCTAGTGTTACATGAGAATACCAGTACTGGCATTATCTGGTGTAACAAAGAACTTAGAGCAGAAAGTTCAGGACCATGGGAGCTTCTTCATCATCATCATCATCATCACTGAAGGAGATGAGATCCGCAAATTCGTCATGCAGGTCGTGCGTTTCGCATACTTCGCATGCTTCGGGTATGTCACGCGGGATGACGTCATCGATGACGTCATCACGTTTGGCAGTGGCAGGAAAATCGGGAACAAGATCTGAAGCTTTCCAGTCTATGAGGTTCTCTTCCACAAAATAAGGAACAAATGTGGGGTCTTGGGGAGATCTAACCCAGATGCTTGGGCCTTGGAATACTGAGATCAATCCTTGCAGAAATTGGTCTGGGTCATCCTGGAGGATGGGGTGCCAGAAGTCTTCTACTTCTTCACTGTTGAGGGTGATAGTGGACTGGGCTTCTGTAGCCACCCTGGCTTCTAGTGCATTGATACAGTGGGATGACAGGTCTCTGAAATCTGAGACTCTAACATACTCCAAGTTGGGGATCGACCATGGTGCATGCCTGAAGATCTGATGGATCTTCTTAGCTGTCCTTGTTTTGTGTATATCCATGAGAGTGGCACCTTGTAGCTCTTGGGTGCTGGCCTGTGGGAACTCCCGGCAGAAGAGGTTTCCTATTTCATACTCCTGCCACATTTGGAGGCATTTGGTAGCAATGGTGATCCTTGTTTCCATTTCATGGTGGTAGAGAATGAAGTGATAAGGGTCTGCAGTACCCAGGTAGACACTAGGAGTCCTTCTTGAGCGGGTCCTCATGGCTCTTCTGATGTCTTGGAATATCCTTTCCTCAACTGAGATACCTTGGTGGTTCCTTGACCTTGAGGTTTGGTGGGCAGCAGGTATTTCATTTATGGTAAGTCTTTGAGCTATTTTGGGATTGGTGGTTCTTGTTGGTTGCTACTACTGTGGTTCCTTAATCCTTCTTTTATATTCTTCAAGATGCTTGTGCAGTGGTCACAATGACTCACAGTTGGTCATCATTGCTCATCTCATATGCCGTATGATCTTCTTATGCTCCAATCTGGTGGCTTGTGAGGAAAGGCTGTCTCCTATACTGATGTCATCATTCTGGGGTCACCGTTACAATAAGCTTATTAAAGTTTCTAATAGGGTTATTTATATTGTCTAGTTTATCTGGTTAGATCAGGTCTCCTGGTAATAAGTTTGTTAATACTGGTTGAGAATTCTATACTGTACTGACTTTTGGTTAATATCTTTTTGATATTGGTTAATTAGTAAGTCTTGAGATAATTACTTCTCTTTCTGTCTAAATACTGGTAATAACTTATTCTCCTATAGTGGTAGAGATTAATATTGTATAAAATATATCCAGTTTGGCTATTGAGTTCTTGTGAGCTGAAAAGTTATATAAATTTAAAGAAAATCTTCTCAGTTAAGCCTTCAAATATAATATACTAACTCAATAGAGATAAATTATAAGGTTGAGACTACTATATAGATTGGCTTGAGCCCTTAGTTACTTTGTCAAAAAGAAATAAAATGTTTAATAGTTTCTGATATAAATTATATAATATAGATAATTTTAGTGATTTTCTAATTAAGTAGTATTTTTGTATATATAATATAATTTAGTAAGTCTCTTGGATAAAATTGATTTCCTTAAGTTAGCAGATTAATTTGACAGTTTCCTTCTTGAGTAAATTGTATAATAAGAGCAGTTTTCTTATATACATATGTAATTTTTGTATAATAATTTTAATCTGACATTATGTGGGTAATTTGAGTGAGATTTCTTATTAGATAGCAGATTTGGTAATTTAGTAGTTAATTTGAATGATACAGATTTTTCCTAAATTAATAGACTTCTTGAATAAAGTAAATAACTTAAGTGATGTAAATTCTTTCTAAATTAGTAAACTTCTTAAATAAAGTAGATAACAGATAATATAGATTCTTTCTAGATCAAATAGCTTTTAGTAGGCATATCTCTTAAAGTATATTAGGTAGACTTGTTTTTTACTTTTGAACTTTTCAGACTGAGATTTATTCACTCTTATCTTTGAGATATTTTATATAGTTATAGTTACTATATATCTGATTATTATATAGCTAACTATAGATTACTATTTCTGATAATGTTTAACTATTCTTACTAGAAATATAAATCTTAAATTCTAGTATAGTATACTAGCTAGAAATACTTTGTACTCTTATTTGATTATCTGATTATTTATATAAGTTGGTACAGTAAGATGGTTCTAGTTATCTAGTATATCTGATATAATATATAGCTAAATTATAGTAACTAATTTAGATGATAACTTGATATGTTTTTCTGCTAGTTTATTATAATAGTTACTCTTAATAAAGTTAATTATCTTAGCTTTAACTCAATTGATATTTTTTTTTAGTAAAATATATAATAATTTAGAAAATTTAATAGAAAATTTAATAAACTTAAAGAGTTTTTTTGATTTATTAAGCAGAAATTAATTTTTTCTAAATGAGATCTTAACAGTCTTATTCTATAAGTTTATTTTGAGTCTGTAATTAATTTTATATTTTTATCAAAAGACTGTATAATTAAAAGTATCTTTAAATCATTATATTATAACCTGGTATTAATTGATAAAGTATCTTAAATTATCAGTATAGAAGTTCAGATACTCAGAGATATCTAAATAGAAATAAATTTTTTAGATAGCTACAAAGATATATATATAAATCTTTGAGAGTAAAATAGTAGTTTATATAATAAATAAGATCTATTATATGGAGAGTATTTAAATAATATAGCTGATATCTAAAAATAGAATAGAGTTCTTCTGTTTTTTTTTTTTATAATTAATTATATATATCTATATTTTAAAAATTAATAAATACATAAATTAGATAAAATTATTAGATAGTATTATTTAGTAGTTATATATTTTTTTTATTAATAATATTATAATTATAGAGTATAATATTATTTCTTTTAAATTAGATAACTTTATATATTATAATATCTAATTTTAAAATTTTAAAATTAGGAGATATAACTATAGATATCTATATAGTGATCATTTAGATCTTCTTATAGCTATAGTAGTTAATAATATAAAGTATCTAAAATTTAATAAATATCAAGACTTTGTTTTTATTGATATCTTTACTAATTAATTAATTATTATATTATAAATATTATTTTGAAAAGATATAACTTGTGTGACTTTTTACTAAATTGGGTTAAGGTTTCTTAATAAGGTAAGATATTATTATTAAGTATAATTATTCTAATTTCTAGAGAGAAAATAACTAAGTTTAGGAGATTTCTGAATAAACTAAGTAGCTCAAAGAGTCACTTAGGTTCAAGAGATTCTTAAAGTAATTCTGAGTAACAAAGATCTGAGATTTATTTAAGTAAACTGAGAAGATATTTATATAAATATTTAGAGAAAAGATTAAGCTAAAAAATATATTGTCACATAGTGGTCACTGAGTCCTTCAAATATGCCAGATTCTCTTCAAGGTGTCTCTTAGACTAACTCAAGTTGTTATAAGCAAGTTCTTATTGGAGTGCCTTCCTAAGGTCTTATAGTCCTCAAACTTCTTATCTTTAACTGTCTTGTTATCTCTTAGATTGCTTGCAAGGAAGTGTGTGTATTACACTGAGTTGACTGACTTTATTTCAGAGGAAATGAGAGGGGTATTTATACAAAATGTAATTCAATGGTTGCTAAGATATAAAGCTAAATATAAATTCCAATAACTAAAACTACCAAGTTCCAAGGCTAGCATTATTTGGTATTATATCAGAATGCCGGTGCTGGAACAATCTCACGTCACCTCAGAATACCGGTGCTGGCATTATCTGGTGTTACATGAGAATATCGATGCTGGTATTATCCAGTATAACAAAGAACTTAGAGCAGAAAGTTCAGGACCATGGGGGCTTCATCATCATCATCATCACTGAAGGAGATGAGATCTGTGAATTCGTTATGCAGGTCACGCATTTCATGTACTTCGAGTATGTCACGTGTCTTGCGTATGTCGAAGTCGTGCAGGATGATGTCATCACCGATGGTATCATCACATTTGGCTGTGGCGGGAAAATCAGGAATAAGGTCTGGAGCTCTCTAGTCTATGAGGTTCTCTTCCACAAAATAAGGAACAAATGTGGGGTCTTGGAGAGGTCTAACCCGGATGCTTGGGCCTTAGAATACTGAGATCAATCCTTGCAGGAATTGGTCTGGGTTGTCCTGAAGGATGGGGTGCCAGAAGTCTTCTACTTCTTCACTATTGAGGGTGATAGTGGACTGGGCTTCTGTAGCCACCCTGGCTTCTAGTGCATTGATACGGCAGGACAACAGGTCTCTGAAATCTGAGACTCTAACATACTCCAAGTTGGGGATTGACCATGGTGCATGCCTGAAGATCTAATGGATCTTCTTAGCTGTCCTCATTTCACGTATATCTATGAGAGTGGCATCTTGTAGCTCTTGGGTGCTGGCCTGTGGGAACTCCTGGCAGAGGAGGTTTTCTATTTTGTACTCCTGTTACATTTGGAGGCATTCGGTAGCAATGGTGATCCTTGTTTCCATTTCATGGCAGTAGAGAATGAAGTGATAAGGGTCTGCAGTGCCCAGATAGACACTAGGAGTCCTTCTTGAGTGGGTCCTCATGGCTCTTCTGATATCTTGGAACATCCTTTCTTCGACTGAGATATCTTGGTGGTTCCTTGACCTTGAGGTTTGGTGGACAGCAGGCATTTCGTTTGTGGTAAGTCTTTGAGCTATTTTGGGATTGGTGGTTCTTATTGGTTGCTGCTACTGCAGTTTCTTGATCCTTCTTTTATATTCTTCAAGATACTTGTGCTGTGGTCACAATGACTCACAGTTGGTCATTATTGCTCATCTCATATGCCATATAATCTTCTCATGCTCCGATCTGGTGGCTTGCAAGGAAAGACTGTCTCCTGTGCTGATGTCATCATTCTGAGGTCACTGTTACATCTTCCTCCTGAATAAGGATCTTCCTGAGTGTCCTTATTCATTGGTCCAGTTCTGAAAAATTTGCTGATCTCATAACCTCTGGCAAGGGGTCAAAAAGTGGTGTTTATAGGCTGGCATCATCCCTTTGTATTTTGGCATGATGGTGAAGGGTTGCTCTCTTCATATAGAGCAAGGGCCTGATTCTGATCTTGACCAATCAGTTGATAGTTCAAACACCTCTGACTGCGAAAGTCTCATGAATGAGTAGCTGCCAGTGCTGTATCTCTTAGAGAATGGTCCAGACAGATAGCCTGCTGGTCACAGGACATGCTGTTACGATTCGCAGACTAGAACCTCACAGGTAGTCATCACATTTTGCTTCTCTTGTATAGGTTCATAGTACTTCTTGAGTCTGTTCCTGTGTACTGTAGTAGGCAGTATGGTCCCTGAGATTTTTCTAAGCCAGAAGGTAGTTCCCTTGATATCTTGCACGTAGAAGGGTCCTTCCCATTTGGGCTCCAGTTTTTACGACCATGAGGCTTCTACTATATTTTGATACAGTAGAACCTTTTCTCCAATTCAGATGGGTTCTAGGGCCTTGTGATTCTTTTCCACATTCTTTCTTGTCAGTGCTTGTAACTTGGTGATGTAATCTTCAGCCTTCTTCCTGATTTGGTGTAGTCTCCAGATTTCTGCATCAACCCGTCTCCAAGTTAGGTCTAGATTTGTGGCTGAGGTTCTATCAGAATCTTCTTCTCCGAAGAGCAGCTCTCTTAGGGTAAAATGTGTACTCTGTGACCATATGTCTTGTAAGACAGAGAGGGCAGTTGGGAGATAGTTATCCCAATTCTCATATGTCTCTGAGATCTTTGCTAGGATGTTCTTGAGGGTCTTGTTGGTTCTTTCTATCTGTCCATTTCCTTAAGGGTGGTACGCAGTGGTCTTGATGTGCTGGATCTTGTATTTCTGATATATTATCTCATGGAATCCATTGACAAATTCCGTGCCATGGTCTGTGGTGATTTGCTTTGGTGTCTTGTAGCGGCAGATGATTTCTTGGTGCAGGAAGTCGGCTATAGAGAGGGCATTGGCTTCTTGTAATACTCCTGCCTCTATCCATTTGGTGAAGAGGTCTATAATAACTATAATATAGCAGTTTCCTGATAGTGTTACTGGTAGTGGTCCAATGATATCCATTGTGATGTGGTGGAAGGGGATAGGCTCAATTCTTGATGACCCAGGTGCCTGGTCTTGCTGATCTTGTTTCTGTTTTTGGTACTTGTCACACCCTTTGACAAATTGGCGCAGGTCTTCTTCCATCTTGGGCCACCACATGGTTCTTCTTGCCTTATCATATTTGTTGGTTCCTCCTAAGTATCCTTGCTTGTGTACTTCCTTCATTACTTGATACTTCTTGTGTTTGGGTATTACTAGCTTTTCTCCTTTTCTGAGTGTAGTGTTGTCTAATTCAAACTGTTTCCAAGTCCGGTTGATGATAGTGATTGTCCAGGGTTTGAGATGGTTGGGCATCTTTCGCTACCCAAGGTAGCTAATTAATCCATAGTATAGCTCCTTATTCATATTGAATGGTCTTGATGGGGGTGTTTCGGGGTGTCCTTGAGAGTGTATCGGCATTGGTGTTGGTCTTTCCTGAGTGGTGCTTGACAGTACAGTCATACTCTTGCAGCCTGTAAATCTATCTGGCATATATTCCTTTGGGGTTCAGAGTGTGGAATAGCCAGGTAAGAGCAGAATGGTCTGTTTGAATGGTGAAGTGTTTTCCAGCTAGGTAGTAGTAGAACTTGTCTACTGCCCAAACTACTGCTAAGCATTCTAGCTTGCATGACTCGTAGTTCTGTTCTGCTCCACGGGTACCTTGGCTTGCATAGGAGATGACATATTCATATCCATCTTTCTTCTGAGCTAGGACTGCTCTGAGTCCTATAGCACTTACATCTGTCTGCAGGATGAATTCTAGGTTCCAGTCTGGTCTTCTGAGGATGGGTGCTTAGGTCAACCTGATCTTGAGTTCATTGAAGGTTTCTTGGCACTCCTTGGTCCATTCGAATTTAGTCTCCTTCTTCAGTAGCTCATAGATAGGTGCTGCAATGTTGGAGTATCCTTTGATAAATCTTCTATAGTAGCTGGCCAGTCCAAGGAAGGCATGGACTTCTGTGGTTGTTCTGGGTCTTGGGTAGGCTGCAACAGCCTCGATCTTCATGGGGTCTGTATGGATTCCGGTCTGGTTGATGAGGTGTCCTAGGTAGGCAATTTCTTGAGCAGCAAACTTGTATTTCTTGGGCTTGATGTAGAGGCCATACTCCTTGAGCCTCTTGAGGGCTAGCTATATGTGATTGATATGTTCCCATGTAGTATTGCTGAAGATGATCACATCATCAATATAGACAAAGAGCCATTTTCTGATCTCATTGCTGAAGACTCTGTTTATCATTCACTGGAAACTTGCTGGGGCATTGCACATTCCAAATGGCATTCGCAGGTAGATATAGGTGGCATCAGATGTGATGAAGGCTGATTTCTCACTGGCATCTTGAGTGAGACTGATCTGATGGAAGCCTGAGAACAGATCCAAGATGGTGTAGTATTTGGCTTCGCTTCCAAGGGTGGTAAGGATTTCTTGAATATTCGGCAAGGGCTGCCTATCCTTCTTGGTGATGGCATTGAGCTTCCTGTAGTCAACGCAGAGTCTTGGTGCAAACTCTCCAGGCTTGCTTTCTTTCTTTGGGGCTAGGACAATGGGTGAGGCCCAGGGGCTGATAGCTTGCTTAATGATTCCAGCTTCTTCCATTTTCTTGAGTTCTGCTCGCAGCCACTCTCTATAGGCAGGTGGTATAGATCTGGCTTTCTGGTAGATAGGCTTGGTATCACTGGTGTCAACTTTGTAGTAGTACTTGGGTTCTTGATTGTGGATATCTCTAAAGTCTGTAGCAAGTACTCCTTCATTCTGGTGCAGGATCTTAAGAAGTTGTTCCTCCAGGGGAAAGTTTTCTCCAATGGTATATGTGTGCTTGTTCTGGTCCTTGTCTTTCTTGTGCTCAAGTTTGGTAATCTTGGTGGCAGTGTAGACTCCTCTTCCAGTAGATCCAAAGCCTTGTTCTCCTCTCTTGGTCTTGATGAGTTCAATGGCTTCAATGATCTTGGGCTTCTTGATTTCATGGATCAGCATCTGGCCAATCCTGTCATGCTTCTTGACTTCGAAGGGGGTGGTGTGGTTGTGATTTCTGACTATGAGAAAGATCTCACCAGTGTAATCAGGGTCAATTACTCCTCCTTCAACTGAGA
>RBNI01007658.1:0-10095 GCA_003990745.1 Jimgerdemannia flammicorona | reverse complement strand
AAAAAAACAATAAAAAGACTAGAGAATATAACCTATACCTCCAGATAACTCTTGAGATAGAACTAATAACCCTATCTCCCAAATATAAATGAAATGAATCATAGTCACCAGCTTACTATAACTCTGTAATATATTATGCTATTACCTACTAAAGATATGCAGATAGTGAATCTGATAAAAGTAAAGATGATATATCTCTTCTTCATTTACCAATACTATATCTAGCATATAAGACAAATAATGCTATCTTATAGAATGGTAATATGGTTTCAATATATTACTATATAAATAAACAGAGAGATGTAATCTAAGAACTACTCTATCTAGATGACTACTTTATTAGAGATGATATCATTAATACTGATCTATTAAAAAATATCCAGACAGTATTTAAATCTATAGATAGTCTAGTAGTTATTAGTATAGTTAGATTAGTCTTATATTATATAACTATATACTGACTCAGTAGTCAGTTGACCTCTTGATATATTAGTTCATATTTGTACTATACGTATAACTATATTCTGACTTATTAAAGTACTAAATATTATATCTCTATTTAGTATAGTCTAGATAGCCTCCCATTAGTATAAATATCTGCTCCCCCAGATCTCAGAAATTCAGACAGAAATATAGATTAGAACAGATGAACAAGTCAAGAATACTTTTTTATTCACATACTACTCCTAGTATAGTAATATCATAAATAGCAAATAAACTTATTTAATAACTCTCAAACTATTCTTAGGTACATCTGTACTATATTAGATCCCACTCCTAACTAGATCCTGAAATTTCCTAATTGGGTATTGTCTGCAGTGATACATATGTCAATTCAACTTAGCTGGTCTTAGTTTCTTAAACTTTCTATAATATAAAAAATCCTAAACCTCTAAAATAAGTCTGAAAAAGAGACTTTAGTTAAGACATCAACTCAATCTTGAAATCAATAAGAGTAGAGGACATACTCTATATAAAATTAATCTTGATCTTAAGAAAATGATCTTTCAAAACATTCAGAACTTCTCAAAAACCCTTTTAAAACTATATAATAGTACTCTAATAAAGTAACTCTCTTATATATATACTCACAGTTTTTTTTTTTATAGTTACTTGGACTCCTTTATTACTATAATTATCTAATACTACAATAACTCTATCTGATAACTACTATAAATCCTAAGTACAAAGAAGGGCCCATCAGTCTACACCTTCTCTCCACTACACTACTCTGTCATCCAGCACCAGACACCCATGACTCCTCTGCACAATGTTCTATACCTTCCTCATGACTTCTATCTGGTGTCTTTTCCCCTAATACTACCACTCTTATACTACCTCCAGCAGTAACTATCACCACTGCTCCACTAATTCACCAATTCTCATCCAGAGATCTCTCTCAAACACCCATCAGTATACTGCCATCAGGACCCAGATGCCAAGAATATGGCCCAGGTCCCCCCACATGTCCCCAGTCTCCCCCACCAGTTGCCACTTGACCACTTGACTAGTAGGGCCCCCTGGTCGCTCACCCTCATAACCCCAATAACCTTTCAATGTCTGCCAATATTCTTCAACCCCTGGACATGCTACCAAGACATGCTCTGGTGTCTATACTACACCTCCATCTATCTCACAGTATCACTCACATTCCCTTATACCTTCTACCTCCATCTATCCTATCCGGTACCCCAACATTACATTCCTCCTCAAAAATCTCCACCATACTACTCAAAACTTTGGTGGGACCACCTTAAGTAAGGAGTCCCCCCAACTCCATATCTGACCCCACTCCTAATCTTTACTGAACCTGGCCTTCTGCCAACCAACTGGCCACCTCTCCAGTAGACCTGCTCTGATCCATTTCATCACTCCAGACAGAGAGTATTCTACTAACTGGTGGTCACCAATATGAAGGTCTCTTAGTTGCTACCATTTCTGCTCTGAGTCCTCTCCTTCATCTGGCTCAGAACCTATAAGTCTCATTGTCAGTCAGGCCTCTACAATACCCCACCAGAACCCCCTGTATCACAATCTGCTGACCCTTCCAACCTGAAGCAGACCTTGCATATCCTTCCTTGCCTCACTACAGGGGTAGAACCTGATCTCCCAATTGTCCATAGCTAGTCTGCCCCAACTATCCATGCCTAGTTCTGCCAATCAGCAACTCTATCAACCCCAAAGTGCCTTTCATTGCCTCCTAAAGTCTACCAGCCCCAGACCACCATCTAATGTCTGCAACACCATTGTCTCTCAACTAATCTGTAGCTGTCTCCCTTGCCACAGCCATCCTTCTACTACTTTCTTCAGTCACCATACCACTCATCTAGAGAAGTCCAAATGGTATCCAGATATCACAGTTTAGGCAACCAGTATACATTCAATACTACAACCCAGCTGACTAAGGAAAAGTCCCTCTCTGACCAGCCTGTCAAAGCACTCTCCCACTTCTGTATCATACTACACCACTACTCCTTTGACAGCACTATTCTATATACTGAGAACCAAATACCCAAATATCAAACTATCTCTCCTATACCCACAGTCTGTCCAAACTGTCCATTCTCTCCAAGCCCAGTCTCTAGCTCTATAGTCTCACACTTGCCCCAATTCAACTTTGCCCCTGCCAGCCTCTCATATTGTCCAACCCCTTCCTGCAGGTTTTTGACATTCTCCATACAGCCTAGCCCAACCACTATATTATCAGCAAAAGCCCCCAGCTTCCAAACCACCTCCCCCATCTGCAATCCAGTCAGCCTCCTCTTCAGCCAAGCCAACAAAGGCTCCAAGGACAAAATATAGAGCAGGGGTAAAAGAGGATACCCCTGCAGTATATCTCTCCCCAAGTGAACTCTGGGCCATACCACCCATTCATCAGTACTGCTCCTTGGTATCCATATATCAGTCCCATTAAATTTCAAGCCTCTACTCCACTGAACCCTACTCTCTACAATACAGTCTCCAAGTAGTTCTACCTTACTCTGTTATATGCCTCTTCTTGATCCAAAAAGACTATCTGCCCATCTATTTGTTGACTTCTACAGCTCTCCAAAACATTTTACACTGAGGCGGTACTATCTTGAATCTGCCTCCCCTTTATGAAACCTTACTGGTCCTCTCCTACCAATTGACCAATCCACTATTGCATCCTCCCTGCCAAAATCTTGGATACTAGCTTCCTATCCACATTCAGTAACATGATTAGCTGCTAGTTCTGCCACACATGTTGGTCCCCTTTCTCCTTATATAATAGAGAGACTAACCCTAAGGAACTATTACCAATCCAGCAGCCTTCTCTCAACACAAAGTTTGCCATTTCAACTAGCCATTTACCAAACTCAGCCTAGAACTCCTTCCAGAACTCCCAAGGCAGTCCATCCTCCCCTGGCAACAAACTAGCCTACATATTCCTCAGTACCTCCAACACCTCTTCAAGGGTCACCATGCCCATCACTGCTCTACTTATCTCAGACACCACTACCACTGGCCAGCTGCCAACCAAATTGTCATTATTCTCCTATAAGACCTCACTCTCCCCCAGCTCTCTGTCATTCTGCCAGAGAGTGCACCATTGATTGGAAATCTCATCAATCATATCAGCAATATCAGTAACCTCACTCCCATCTTCTCACAAAACTGAAGCCCAGCTATGCTGCACTCTCCTGGCTTTCAAGATTCCTGATAAATATTTAGTGAGCTACTCTCCTTCTTCCAAATACCTTGCCTGCAATCTTACTGATAGGCCATCTATCACCCTATCTTCAGTCACCCTCAAATCCAATTTCAACTCAGCCACCTCCTTGGCCAACTGGCAGCATCACTCTTCTGACAATTTCTCTCCTTCCAACAACCTCAGCTGCCATTGGAGTCCTTGCTCCACTCTCCTCTCTCTATCCTTCTGCTCTCTCCTAGCTATATCCTCTACATTATGCCAGTAGGTACCTGCCAAATGTTTAAATTTACCCCACCACTACTCTATTGGCTGTCCATTATTCTTCCACCTCAACACTTCCTATCTTGCAATTGCTACAAATTGTTCCTGCTCTGTCTACCTTTTGAGTAGAGTTATGTTAAGTCTCCAGTGACCTCCACCTCCACCAATCACCTGAAATCTCTCATGCACCTCAACTCCCCAGTGATCTGACCAAGGGCACCAACATACTTCTGCTGAATCCAACACATTACTCCAACATTCTGCTACCAGAATCCAATCAATCCTTGTCTCCACCAAGTCCTCTTCTACTGAGTACTATCTAGTAAAGGGCCCCAGCCTCTCTCTTTGATATTGCTATATCCTATCAACTAATCCCATATCCCTCTCAACCTGAAGCCATCACAAGAGTCCTGCTGACACAGCTACACCCACCCCACCATTAGATCTATCTAGTGTCCTGTTATGTACTATATTGAAATCTCTCTCCAGAATGTACATCCCAATCCCCTCTCAGTCTCCTCAAGCCAGCCAGCCCTCCACCCATTGGTTTTGCTCTCTGCCAACTGCTGGCAAGTAAGTAGAGCCTACAATAAGCCCATCACTCACTCCTTCTTTTAGTCTCCCCCAAATCAATTGATCACTATAAACTGCAATCTCCACCAGCTCACCTCTCTCCAAATCAACCAAGATATCCACCTGCTCATTCCACCCAGTACTGCCATACTACTCTTTACTCCATTTTATATAATCTTACTCACCATAAGCTTGAACATCCTGAAGAAATACTACATCAAACCTCCTGACCTTCAGCCAATGAAATAGATGCCTTTGCTTCACTCTATTACATAGACTATTGATGTTTAGCAATAAGATATGTAGACTGTTCATCATCATTAATAAAATTGTTTAAAGCTCCACTGAAATTGCCATCATCTTTTCAGCCTGACCACAGATTATTTCCTTATATTTCTTGTAAATGGCTCTCCAGATACAGGCACTGTTCACACTGCTGCAGAAGATATCTACTCTCTCAGATGCTACTTTCCTGATATCAGCCA
This sequence comes from Jimgerdemannia flammicorona, assembly GCA_003990745.1. NCBI lineage: Eukaryota > Fungi > Mucoromycota > Endogonomycetes > Endogonales > Endogonaceae > Jimgerdemannia > Jimgerdemannia flammicorona. The sequence continues at coordinate 5,103 of RBNI01007658.1, read as the reverse complement.
TCTGGGCCTCATCTACCTCATATCCTTTATCATCCAGAAGTACTGCCACCATCACTGTAACCAGCTTTGACTCTTGTAGTGCGATATTGAGGAATTCTTCCCAAGTCTCCTGAGATCCATTAAACACATCTACTACCTTGATATTCTTCTCTGCCAGTTTCTCAAGTACCACCTAATACCAGTCATCAGCAGTAATTACTAGAGGTCCAGGAGTAGCAGGCCTTAGAGTCCTACTCAGCTTCTGTAGCATCTCTCTGTCTGTCAATACATTAGAGACTATGTCCACCAGATCATCCTCCTTAGCATCCTTTGCCAGCTATACCATCTTGTCTGCCTCTGGATATTCCCAATGAATATTCGCCACTTCTGCCATGTGAACATCCTCCACCTATATCTTAGGTACTACCTCAATGACTTCCTCAAAGCCCCCTTCACCTACCTCCTCCTTATCAGCCTACTTCCCCTTCACTGGTATATGAGCTGAGGTCTCTACACCCCCCAGTTGTGAAAAGGATATCTCAGCTGTCTCCACCTCCTCCATCTGACTCTTGGCCATCTCTGCCCTCACTTCTTTCTCCATTTTTGCACCCTAGAGGACCATCTGCAGGCACTCCCAGTTTGCCCTCTGCCACCTCTTCCTTCTCTCATCTGTTGGAATCCAAATCCAGTTCTTGGTGAACTCCTTCCATCTCCTCTTTTGCAATTCCTTGGTGGCCTCCCTCTCCTCTAGAGCAAGAGTAATTCCTCCTCCTCTTATTCAGATCCTTTCCTCCTCCACACCTTACACTCCTATCCTCTAACACAAATCACCTCTGGTCAGTCCCTTCCTAGCCCTGTGGCCTTCTTGCCCTCCAGCCTCACTATAATCTCACAGTTGCCATTTCTCAGCTTAGTCCCCTCTCAGAACATAAATTCAAAGTTGACCATCTCACCAAAGCCTGCCAGTGCCTCTGCTACTATCTCCTTAGTCTCCTGCCTCCCAAGAGTTGGCAGCTCTTCAACTACTAGATATACTGCATGTGGATCCTACCTCAGATATCTTGTCATTCCAACCTTGATGCTCTTGACCACCAACCCTTTCTCCAGAGTCTTCACCATCCCCTCCTCCTCCACAAAGCCAATCTCCACTGTCTCCACTGATGGAATAAATTTCAGAGACTCTGCACTGGTAATCTCCTCACTTACTAGCTATAAAACCTCTCTAACAGACAAATCCAATCTCAGGAAATTCACTGAGATCACCCACATCAATACCAATTTGTGGAAAAAAGAATGCACCACTAGTTCTCCAGAGCCAGCTGCCATCCTCACCTTCCTCTTATCTCCTGAGACACTAGCAGTTATCTCACCAGCTCCAGAGAGTCCATCTGCAGTCTCTCTCTCAGCCACTGGCCCAGCCACTGATCCAGTCTCAGGAAAGTCAGTTCCAGCAGTCCCACTTCCAGACCCCTGTCCTCTGTCAGTCACCTGATCTGCCATCTGACCAGTTACCTGACTCCTCTCTCTGTCAATACTATATCTTTCTACTCTACCCCTATGAGCCTAGTAGTAGTCCTTCTGCCCCCTATCACTATATACCAGTCTTCAATACCAGTAGACCACTGCTGACCACCTGTCTCTCCAGCAGCAGCACCAGCCCCTGCCACTGCTGCAAAACTCTTAGAGAGGTCCAAGCTAGGCCTCCTCCTCTCTAAGTACTCAGAGCTTAATAAATCTTGAGTTGCCATTCAATAAAAACTTAACAGATTTTGATGAAACTTGTTGTGAACTGTTGCGAGACTCCTGTTGCACCTAGTATACCAGTGTAGGTGAAGTGAAAACTTGAAAATGTGTTGCTTTTTTGCAAAAAGATGTCTATGTGGCTTAGCTTACTCTAAGTAGTTTGAGCAAAAAAAAGTCCCTACTTACAGTTTATTTAATATCTCATTATATCACAAACTGATTTTCTAGATTTCCTACTACTGCAGAACTTATTAATTATTTGTAGCATATGTTTGGGTACACTTTAATATATTTGATTATATAGTTATATTTAATTAATTTATACTATATACTAGTTTTTAATAGTATATCTAGTATAATATATATAGATATCATTTATACCTAGTGCATATAGCCTTATGCCAGCTTTAAAATGTCAGCTACAATTTCACCTATCCATAATCAAACAGCAAGTAGTAAATTGTTATATTTTGACCTCACTTCCTCTGCTAGAAAAATCTAGGCCGAGTAACGTGACATGATACTCGTGACCTTGAAATTTCGCCTGTACATAGCTCACACCACCCCATTAGCTGGATGCCCCTCCCCTCTGCACTACCGGCCTGGTACAGCTCACTCAACATCGACGAAGATGCATGCAAGAATCTGACAAAGTCAGGTAAACAAGTTAAGTGTTGCGTTTTCTGACAGTGCAATATACACTGACTCGCGTGTACTACACGCTCAATTATTGTACGAAATTCGCCAGAAATACCATCAAGGGCATTGAGTTTATCGTCGATACATGTGCGTATTTCCAATGTTTGACGGATGTGGTGTCGAAACAAGGGTACCCGAAAAATGTCTAAAACAAACGACCAAGTCGAACGAGCGTCCCCAGTTTGGAAACCTTGAATTTGCATTGTGAGAAAAACTCGATTGGGAAGCGAAAAGCTAGTACAAAGGCTATAAACTTCGAAGTATACATCAAATTTACAGCGAACTAGCCTAACTTAAGGGGTGGGAGCTGATCTCGCAATATATTTTTATTCTTCTCGTATGCAGAATTATTCAAATAAAACAATACCGATTTCCCTTCGACACTGTACGAGGACGACGTCGACCCGATCCCAATCACAACTGTCACATTACTATTAGTGCGTATTGTGAAATGATATATCTCAAGTGCATACGTGTCGTTCCCGCCAATCTTATAACGACACACCTCAAAACAACTTACTTCCTTTAATTTATCTGTCGTCGAAAACATCCGACATTTCCCCGTTGTTTTTGTTAGAGCATCCACAATGTCTCTTGCCTTTTTCACAATCGCATCGTGGAACACCCAGTCTTTGACGAGAATGGCGATGATATCCGGAAGAGTATTTATTTCAAAGTTCGAGTCTTCTTGTTTGATGGTATCTTCTTTTTGGAATACCCAGAGGTTACTCTCCATTATGCGTTTGCGTAGTGACGTATAGTCGCCATCTAAGATTTTTGAATACCAGATGTTACTACTGATGTTTTACAAGTTGTGACACTTTAAACGGCAATGCTTTTTAAACCAACCTTCGTTTTTGTCGGAAATGACCCCTATAAAACTGGCCGTCAACTCGTACTTCTCCTTATCCTCCATCGGCATATTTTCGAACATGATAAGTTGTTTTTCGCGGGTAATTATGTGGTTTTCCATTTGGTCGGGTGAAGTAAAAGAGGTAAGGCTTTTGGAATAAGGACCTTGCCCGTCGTGTAAGATTCACTTCCTTATAAACCCTCGACCCTTTGCCGCAATTCGTCAAACGTCCGCTGACATTGACATATATCACAAGGTTTCACAGATGTAACCAACCCCTATTTTACAGATATTATGTGGTGACATTGGTTTTGTTTAAGTGTCCCAACTTATAATTCATATATTATGGGACACAATTCAGTTTATTTGGATCGGGTCTAGTCTTGGGTTATACAAACTGAGCTCCCGGTTTTGTGTACCATAATATATGAATTTGGATACGGTTTTTATTGAAATAACAAAACCGATATCGCCACATAATATCTATTGTAAAATAGGGTTTGGTTACATCTGTGAAATCTTGATAAGTATATGTCAATGTCAGCGGACGTTTGATGAATTGAGGCAAAGGATCGAGGGTTTATATGGAAGTGAATTTTACACCACGGGCAAGGTCCTTATTCCAAAAGCATGGCCGTTCTCAACTCCAAAATAATAAATGGTATGGGTTACTTAAAAATAGAGTTCGCCAAATTGTCCGACCCAAGCTGAACCCGATGTCACCACATATTTATTATCTATTGTAAAATAGGATTTGATTATGTCTATTTGAATTGTGTCCCATAGTACACATTCAAATATTCAAAAATAGATGTACAAATTCTATTTTACAATAGATAATATGTGGTGACATCGGGTTCAGCTCAGGGACAATTTGCGGAACTCTATTTGTAAGTAACCCATATCATTTATTATTTTGGAGTACACAAGGGGTGTGAAATCCACATATGTCACACACGTCATATTAGTCATATAGTCCAAGGTCTGAGAACTATTTCGTTTACGCCCCATTCCTATGAGTTTGAGGAAGAGCCGCGAAACTTGCTCTCACAATGGCAAACAAGGAAGCAATCTTGACACCTAACATCTACACTGCCGACAATGATGTTGTAATAAAATTCGAGCTGCCAGCAGAGCTCAAGGAGCAGACCGAGTTGCTGAAGCGATACATGGTTTATACCGCCGATAAGTGGAGAAATGCAGGTGGTTTGGATTCGTCTTCATTTGTTCGTCATTAGTTGTTTTGATGTAAAGAGTAAACGGTAACTGACATTATCTTAACCTTTTCCCAGGTGAAGGTTTCGACGGCATGTTTGACCGAGTTAGCCGCAGCGGTCTTTTCATGGCTCAGAAAAAGAGCTCCAGCACGGAAGAAGTCACCACCACGGCGGTTTTCGGAGACGTTCCGGAAGCAATTGCGAATAGCTTTCTCGGCGACCTCAACATAGTTGTTTTTGACAAAGTGAAGCATCTCATCCAAAACTTGGTCAACCGGCTCGAAACAGGTAAGATTCGCGAATACACCAAGAAAAACCTACCACCTTAACCGATAGACGACGTAGTTGAGAACGCAAACCCAAATGACAAAAAATGTGTATCAGCCATTAATAGCGAGAAGGTTGGAGAAACCCTCGGGCAACAAAGTATGGAATCGACAAGCCAATATCGCGCCCAGAATCCTAATGTCGAAACCCCAAGTATGGCCTCCTCGACCAGAACGCAGTCAGATGCCATGAAACAAGAAAAACTCCATGGACGGGAGTCTGTACTTGTCGGGATAGACGACGTAGTTGAGAACGCAAACCCAAATGACAACAAATGTGTATCAG
>RBNI01007657.1:0-10095 GCA_003990745.1 Jimgerdemannia flammicorona | reverse complement strand
TTTATAGTCACTTGGACTTCCCTTTATTACTCAGTCTATATTAATAATACAATATTACCCCCATCCTCTCAACTGATACCCCTCAGATCCCCCTTACTCCCCTCAACCTCTCCCTGTCAGAGAATGATACTCCCACCCACCACCCAAACCCTCCCTCCACTTTTCTGGCAAATACAATTTACCAATCCCTGCCTGCTACCCCCACCCAGTCCCCACCCCCACCACCAGCTATTCAAAATATCCAAAAATAGCCATTCCCAACATATAACCCTATCTCCAATCTCAATCTGCCAACTCTCCTTGAATACATATAATCAATACTCAGCTAGCCCAACCCAAATTGCCAGAACCCAACCCAGGGTCAGCCATTCATCACCAACCCCCCCCACCAACCTATGGCAGAGCTCTCCCCATCTCCCCCCTTCCCCTTCCACCAGGGCTCACAGTCCTAACCTGTCTGCAATATAATACCAAAAAACCCCCAGAACATCACACTCGCTAAGCCAATGTTCAGGCATTTGTATCACTCCCCCTTTCTGTCTAACATCCAAATATTCCTTGCACTCATACTGGCCATCAGCTACCAAGTGACCCAACTGAAAGTTCAACATCACATTCCACCTTAGATACCACCACCACATGACCCAGAACTTGGGGGGAAGCCACTGCAGCACCTGCTTGCTCTAAGGCCAAAGCCCATTCCAGTCTCACTCCTTACCAATTCCCACTCTCTGCTATGCTATAGGCCACAGGTCCCCCCTAAGCCCCACAAGTACTCCATTCCATCACCAAGCTGAAATTTCTCTACCAAAGCACCACCTAACAGTAGCCTGTCCCATCTCCACATCTACAATTCCCAATCTCCCTCACCTTTACCACCTTGCTATCAAAGACTAATCCTCTGGATACCATCCACCACTCCCCACCAAAAGCCCTTATATCACATCCTCTCACTCCCCACCAAGGCCACCATTGCAAGCAGATTGCCAGATATACCGTTGGGGGAATACCGGACCTCCCACACCCTTTGCAAGAGTGGTACCCACTCCTGGCCTCTCAACTCACTCACTCTTTTCAGCCACCATGCTCACAAACAATGAAGTCATTTGGGAAAGTCCACCAAACCCAGTTCACTACCATCCACAGATAAGGTCAGCACCTCCCATCCTATCTGACTCCACCACCCAGTCTAGATCCACATCCTTGCCATCTTCAGAAGGCATCTGACCACCTATGCTGGGAAATCCAGATGGTACTCCACATACTATAGCTTCAGCAGCCAGTACATATTCAGCACCATCACCCTTTCTGCCAAGGAAATATGCTGACCATCCCACCATAAGAGTACATTCCCCCATACCAGGAGCTGCTGTTCCCACCAATTATGAGATAATAAGGACCCATATACTGAGAAGTAGATCTCCAGATAGCAAACTGGCTCTCCTGCTGGCACCACTATCCCAATTAGTCACCACCAACTATTCTGCCACCTAGCACCATAGTCTCACATTTGTGCCAATTGAGTCTAGCACCAGAGCCCCTCTCATACCATTCCATGGTCTGCCACAGTTCCTCCACATCTACCACCGAACCCAATCCAACCACCATATTATCTGCAAAGGCCCCCACCTTCCAATTAATCCCCAGAATGTCCAAACCCCCAATTCAGTGCCAGATCCTGTCCAATAGGGGCTCTAAGAAAAGAGTATACAGGATGGGTGATAAAGGATCTCCCTGTGGCACCCTACAACCCAGAGGAAAGGTTACACCTCTGTAACTATTAACTATCAAAGCTGCCTGACTGTCCTCCAAAAGACTTATTAATGACCTTCTGAACTCTGGGGAAACATCCACCCACTTCAGCACCCCCTCTAGCCAGACCCTCCTCACTCTGTCATATGCCTTCTCCTGATCTAAAAACACCAATTGGCCATCAACCTCAGCAGCCTGAGCCCCTTCAATTACTCCATAGACTCAGGCCATCTCATCTCAGATTAACCAACTACCAACAAATCCTCTTTGCTCAACTCCCAGTATCTGCTGAGCAATCCTCTGCAGCCTAATCACCAAGACTTTTGTCACCAGCTTACAGTCCATGTCAAGGAGCATGATCAGATGCCAGTTCTTCCAATCTTCCCTTCTCCTCTTATCTTTATAGAGCAAGGAGACCAGCCCTAGGCACTGGCCCCCAATCCAAGTTCCTGACTGAAGAACCTTGTTACACATCTCTGTCAACCCCTCCAACACTACCTCTACCCCAGCCATCTTCTTCCAAAAATCCCAGAGAAGCCCATCCTCCCCCAGAGCCATCCCCTTGCTCATTGAAGCCAGGACCTTGCAGACTTTCTCCCCCCTCACTGGGTCCCCCAGAGTCCCTAGACCCATTACCAGGTTCAGATACTAACCCTCCAACTGCCATTCAATGTTCAAGGCATCTTCACCCCTATCTTCCTCACTCCATAGGTCCTCTTAGCAGGACTTTAGCAATCCCAGAATTACCTGAGTCCCCACCACTATCTTCCCATCCTCATCTAAGAGACTATCCCACTGCTGCTTAGTTCTCTGTGCTTGTAACATCTGCAATAAAAACCTAGTGGGTCTTTCTCCCTTCTCCAACCTTTGCCACCTCAACCTTGCTACTATTCCCTTCAATTTAACCTCTTCCTCTAATTATATCACCTCCTTAAGCTCCTTGACTTCCTTTTGAATCCTCTCAACCTGCCAATCTACCACCTCCCTACTTCTAGCACTCCTGCCCATCTCCTCAGGAGTGCCACCAGCTGCTGTGAGACCCAATGCACTCTCTGCTACCGCTGAACACTCCTTCCCTTCCCTGTCTCCCTCCAATATCCCTGGGCACTTGATTTCAGCCTCCTCCAATGATCTCCAATTGCCAGGCCCTGCTCCCACCACCAACTGATTTTCCCAATAATCTCTGTCTCCCAGGCAGCCCATAACTCACCATCCTCCAATAAAGAGGAATTCAGTCTCCAATATCCAGGCCCATCCCCACTTCCCCCAAACCTCCCCCCTCTCCTCCACATAACTCATATGCTGGACATATCTATATATATAATACATATATACATATATACAATACACACATATGCATACACATGTACATGCAAACATATAAACATACATATTGACAGATCAGTCTTCAATAGTTCACAGTACCAATAATGCTTCAAGTCAAATATTCCTGATAGTTCCACACCTTCCACATAATCCTTGCTCCGAAATCTGGCAATATTGTACTAAGATAGGAGATGATGTTATTTGTAATTATTGTAGGTAAAAAATTAAGATGCATCTATTGACTTGTTTGATATACACATGATATTGTTTCATCTATCCCCATAAACTGCACCAGCCAGAAGTTCAAAATGCTTGGTGGTATGATCTTGAACATGAATTGACATATAAAAGACAAGCACTCTGACAAAATCAAAAAGAATACAGAGACAAATAAAATCAATATCCAAGCTATGGTGGGTATATTTATCTGATTGCCTGACCATTTCTATACCAACAATGCCATTTAATCAAAAATATTTAGCCATACTCTTCAGCAGAATTTTGAAATCAGCTTATTCACTGGATTGTATGCACAGACCAGCCATTCACAACCATCAAGAGTAATCAATTGCATAGCATCTTTGGCCTCCTCAAGTATGATTTATATTTGCCAAGTGCTGATACTATTTGCAAAGATGTCCTGGAGGCCTATAAGAAGGAGCATGACAATCTCTGCCAGACACTTCAGGTAAAATAAGGACAGCACTATGACCTTTGTAAGCTGAATTATATAAAAGAGCTTACCAATTTAACCTTATATTTAATAAGCAGAATTTGGCAGACAAAATTTTGTTTATGATTGACACATGGACATCCACCAATGCAATTTAATTTCTGAGCATTACCAGTCATTGGATTGACCTCGATTGGTAGCTTAAATCTCTCACCCTTGACTTTGTCAAACTTGCTGGCCCTCATTCTGAAGACAATATTGTAGATACTTTTATTAGTTGTATCCGGGAGCTTGGGATCACAACTAAGGTAAAAAAAGGGGAGCTTGCCATCAGATCAGTATTTTGAGAGAGGTCCTAAAACAAAACAGATTTTATTGGTTATTTATTTTTGCATAATTTACCAACTGAATATTTCAAGTATAGATTTTGGCCATTACAATAGACAATGCCACAAACAACTCAATATTTTTCCAAGTTTTAGCAGCCAGCCTCAAATAGGAAAATGTGGCCTTTAGTGCAGAAAGCTACCATATGCAATGTCAGGCCCACATACTGAACCTTGCTGTTCAGGACTATTTTATGCATGTAGATAAAACATCCGAGAGAGGAGGGGCCCTGAGTATAATTTCCAAGCTGTACAAACTGGTTGTGTCAGTTTGATCATCCACACAACAATGAGACAAATTTGCTGCATAGTGTAGGGCAATCAGTTTAGCCCTGAAAGAGCTTATATTGGATGTCTGTATATGTTGAAACTCAATATTTGCAATGATCCAGCACATGCTGAAATTTGCTGTGGTATGCATTCTTTTTTTCTTTGGTTGGCTGAAGCAACTTGTTTTGGATGATAGAAGATTTATTTTTTTTAAAAAAAAAAAAAAACAAAAAAAGCCAATAGATTCAATAGTTGCTGCCAATAAGAAAATATAGGCTGAGGCTCTAGGTGAAAGCAAGTGGGATATATGGAAGTAAGTGGTGGTTGCTCTGGTTCCACACTTGTTTTGTCTGCTTCCACACTTGTTTTGTCTGCCTCCACACTCATTTTGTCTGCCTCCACACTCGTTTTGTCTGCCTTTGCACAATGCAATACCTCACCACATATAACTGCCAGTGTTTCGACAATTGTACAAAGGATATAATGAAACAAATGACTCCGACAATAAGCTCTGCAATACCAGTATACAACCTTCTGATTGACTAGCTAGAGGATAAGCTTGAGGACAGACTGGAGGGTTGCAGTAATTTATAGTTAAGCCTGGATCAGAGAGATGTCATAGAGGTTGCTCTAAGCAAGCTCAGAAAATACTACTTCCAAACAGATAATACTGTATACTCAATCAGTACAGATATGTTGATGTCGGCATGTGGCCATTGCTCCTTCCAAAATAGAGAAAACCCTGCAAAAACTCACTCTCCTTTTCTTTGAACAGTGCTGGACTCATGCTTAAAGCTACAATACCATAAAGATCAGGGCTAGGAGTAGCACTTTATTGAGAGAACCAAGCAGGCCATAATTGAAGTATACTGGAAAAACTATATACAGCTGCAAGGTTCCAGCCAAAGTCTGGACAAATATGCTGAGGGATCCCTCCTGTTCTACATTTACTTCAGCAGAAAGAGGAAGAGGGAGCCATTAGTGAAAGAGCTGCCATCAATAGACAAACTTACCATTTACCTCACCAGCAACCACATGGCTCTGAGGGTGCAGAGGTGCTCAACTGGTAGAAGGTGGGTTGTCAGGCAGGTATTGGGCCAATTTAACTCATCAATCTAACCACTGCTCTACCCACTGGAGCATACAGCTGCATCAAACAGACTTCTCTAGCCTATGTGGTATGACTCAGGACTACTTGGCAATTCCTGCCTCCAGTGCTCCCATCAAGCAGGTGTTCTCAGGTGGGGTAGACCTCATTGCCCCAAAGAGATGTGTATTGAATACTGAGACAATCTGGGCATGTATGTGTCTGAAGTCTTGGTGGAGCTTGGGCAGCTAAAATTCGGCAAGTCCTGGGGGTATACAGATAAGTTGGTTGGCCTTGTGGAATATTTAATACCTTTCAAAAATAATAAAAAGGGAAAAAAAACCTAAGAACTCAGCTCAGAGTTTGTGGCCCAAGTAGGGTGAGATTGGTGGTGGTGGTGGAGGGAGTGCACAATATTTGTGGCCCTCAGCCAGTAGCAAGGAGCAGCCTCAAGCTGTCAGTGCTTGGGTCAGTGGGCAGGTCAGTGGGTGGGGTTGGTAGGTGGGGTTGGTGGGTGCAGAGTTGGTGGAGGGAGTATGCAAAATTTGTGGCCCTCTGCTGGCAGCAAGGGGCAGCCCCAAGCTGCAAGTGTCCAGGATGGGCAGGGCAGGTGAAGGGAGTGTGCAAAATTTGTGGCCCTCTGCCAGCAACATAGGGGCAGCCCCAAGCTACCAAGGAGTCTGGGGCAGAGGGTGCTTCTGGTGGTCGAAGGGTATTTCCAGTGGTCAGAGGGTGCTTTTGGTGGTCAAAGTCTACCACAGATTCAGGTCCTGTTACCAGTTCGGGTCCCATGGGCACCCTGGCCCTATGCTGCAGCACCGTACTGGTAGCACTACAGAGCAGGGCCAAGGGGCCAGTAGGGTCCTGCATAATGGCTAAGCTAGTGCTACAGAAGAGGCACCTGACCCAACCCCCCCATATAAGACTGCCTAACCCATACAAAATGGCTGCCTAACCCTTATGAAAGATTGCCTAACTCTTACAAAAACTGCTCCACCTGCTGGTCCCAGGCCTTGATGAGCCTATCATCTATTGTAAGTGTGATGACTGTTGTATCCAAGCTCTCCTTAAAGGTAATGGTGCTATGGTGGTCATGTGGTTAAAATAGACAGCCATGTTGGCTGCAAACAGGACCCTGAAACTGTAGGTGAGGTCATACCAGACTTTACTGCTATCCTCCCAGGTTGGGCCCTTCCTTTCTGGGACATAAAACATTACTGGGGTGACATTGTTATCTGTGTGTATGGGCAGAGAAATGTTGTGCCCAATATATCCTGATATGACACAAGTATATGGTTGGGTGAATCCTTGACCCAGAACCTCACACTGCCAGGCTGTACTGGTGGATGCCTGCCCTTGGTCTAGCCCTGGGAGCTCCAGCTTGGAAACCTGCCAAAATAGATAGCAACCAGTCAGTCCTTTTTACATATGGGGGGGCAGAAACCCCCCAGGCTGTAGCACTCCAAAAAAGCAGAGCTCCTCATCTCATATGGTATACTAAATTGTGCCAAGAATGTACATATAGCTATGCTGAGATCACTACCAAGCTGGCCTGCTATATACTCTACCAATATGCTCAAAGAACTCCAGATCATAGCCATTATCACTGCACAGGTTGTGTCATTCTTGCACACAGTTTGCTCTTTGACAGCACTTCTAAAGTTCTGGTAGGGGTACAGAATCTTGTGCATCCCTGGAATTGTATCAAAAAGAGTATGTTAGTAAAGAGTGTAATTTATCTGGAGAGGAGTAAAAAAAAAGAGAGATGAGTGCAGGAGATTTCAGAACTCCGGAACCCACCCTTCGCCAGTGTTGCAGTATATCCAATTTCCATCCAAACCCCCCCTCCTTGCTTTTTTCACCCCCTTTTTTCTGCCACCCAGTATTTGATGCAATCCTCACAAATCTCATTGATGTGGTGGCAAAGCTCATCACCATAGAGATTCCTTACCATCATTGCAACCACCTCTCCATATTCGTTAATAATGATATAGTTCTCTTCATCATTGGTTACTTCTGCTGACCAATAGACTCCTTGGTCGAGAATGATTGACTCTGATTTGAATGTTGACCCCCAAGCCTTAATGATGATGCTGATACTACTCATACTGAACATCTTGCCCTTGAATTTCTCTATTTGATCAGATGCTGGACATGGTTGAACTCGGGTAACTTTGAACTCTCCTTTCCAATGGAACTGAGCCCTGATCTGAGGGACTGAGATAAGTATGCAGACAGGTTGCATGTGGATGGGTTGCATGTGGATGAGTTGCATGTAGATGGATTGCATGTGAATAAGTTGTATGCAGATGGATTGCATGTGGATGGGTTGCATGCAGATGGGTTGCATGTAGATGGGTTGCATGCAGATGGGTTATATGCAGACAGATTGCATGTGGGCGGGTTGCATGCAGGTGGGTTGCATGCAGGCAGGTTGTATCCAGGTGGGTTGCATACAGACAGGTTGTGTGTGGGTGTGGGTATTTTTTAGGGAGAGACTACATAAAAATGAAATTAAATAAAACACAGAGATGGGTATTTCAGAAAAAGAGCATGAGTGAGTAAGTGAGTGAGCTGCATACTGATGAGTTACACATCGATGAGTTGTACAAATTGTACAAGATTGCTCATGAAGGCTTGCTTCTATTCCTTTTGAGATCTCCACTATATGATGCATTGACTCAACAGCTCAGCCACCAAAGGCATGCTCTGCAATATCTACTAGCCTTTCTTCATCTTGACCAGATATTGCGAATAAAGTCGGCAGATCTCGCTATAGAGCTGTGGACCCTAAGAAAAGCATGAGGTGAATTGGGTTGTGCTGGGGAAATTTAAATAAACACAAGTAAACAAGTGGCAGCTGAGTGAGCAACCTACATCTACTATTGGCTGCTCTAAAAAGGCTGCCATATATATAGCTGTGAGGTCTGTAAATTCCAAGATCTAAAGGGCTACTATGAGTTGTTGCTAGAATTCTCCCTCATCCCCACCATCGCCACTGCCATTGCCACCACTATCGCCATTGCCATTGCCACCACCACCACCATTGTCACCACTGTCACCCCTTTGGCTTTCAATGAGTAGTTTTTTTTTTTTTTTTTTTTTTTTTTTTTTTTATAGTCACTTGGACTCCTTTATTACAGAACTATCTATAACAATAAGGTCCTATCTGATAACTACTACAACTACAAATTCAAGGAAGGGCCCATTAGCCCACATCTTCTTTCCACTACACCCTCTTCTCACCAAGCACTAGGTGCTCCTGACTTCTCTGAACAATGTCTAGTACCTTCCTCATGGCCCCCAACTAGTGCCTCTTCCCCTAATACCACCACCCTTGCACCACTTCCAGAAGTAACCCCTTCCACTGCTCCACCAATTCACCAATCCCCATCCAAGGATCCTTCTTGAACACCCATTACCAGTATATCACCATCAAGATCCAGACACCAATAATCTAGCCCAGGCCATCCCAAATGTCCCCAATCTCTCCCACCAGTTGCTGCTTGACCACCTGACTAGTGGGGCCCCCTGCTTGCTCATTCTTGCCATACCAATAGCTTTCTAATGTCTGCCAAAATCTCTTAACCCCCAGACATGCTGCCAAGACATGCTCTGGTGTCTGCATCACACCTCTGTCAAGCTTGCAATACTGCTCACATTCCCTTATACCTTTGGCCTCCATCCACCCTATCCTGTACCTCAACATGACATTCTTTTGCAAAAATCTCCACTATACTACCCAGAACTTAGATGGTACAATCTTGAGCAAAGAGGTCCCCTATCCCTAAACCTGATCCCACTCCCAATTCTCCCCAAACCCAGCCTTCTGCCAACCAACTGGCCACCTCTCAAGTGGACCCATCCAGATCTATTCCATAGCCCCAGACAGAGAGTATTCTACCAACTAGTGACCACCAATATAAATATCTCTGAGTTGCCACCATCACTGTTCCATGTCCTCCTCTTTGCTCAGCTCTGGACCTGTGAGTCCCATTACTAGCCAAGCTTCCACAATGCCCCACCAGAACCCCCAGTAATACAATCTGCTAACCCTTCCAACCTGAAGCAAGCCTTGCATATCCTTCCAAACCTCACCATGGGGGCAAAACCAGACTTCTCAATTGTCCATAGCCAGTCTGCCCCAACCATCTACTCCTAATTCTGCCAATTGACAACCCCACCAGCCCTGAAGTACCTTCAGCCACTTCCTAAAATCCACCAGCCCCAATCTTCTGTCTACTGTCCACATCACTACTATCTCCCAACTAATCTGTGGCCTTCTTCCTTACTATAGCCATCCTTCCACCACCTTCTTCAGTTTCTGTACCACCTAACCAGAAAAGTCCAGATGGTACCCCACATATCACAGCTTTGGTAGCCAATATATATTCAATACTACTATCCTCCCCACCAAAGAGAAGCCCCTTCCTGACCAGCCTACCAATATACTCTCTCACTTCTGTATCATTCCACACCACCACTCCTTTGGCAGCACCATCCCATATACTGAGAACCAGATACCCAAATATCGAACTGCCTCTTCAGTATGGACCAATTGTCCAAAATGTCTATGCTCTTTTTTTTTTTTTTTATAGTCA
>RBNI01007656.1:0-10100 GCA_003990745.1 Jimgerdemannia flammicorona | reverse complement strand
CCCTTACATCTCCCCCCCTTGGGGCCCCAACCAATCCACCATGCCTTGAAGAGCTCGAGCATCAGCTCCTCCCACCTCACTACCCTCAGTCTCACAGGCCTCCGAGGGCCCTCCTCAAAGATGCTCCGCCAGTGTTCTGCAAGCCCCACCCATATCGCAACGGCCCAACCAACTGTCAGCCACTCATTCCCCACCCCCCCCACCAGCCTTGACTGCAGTGCCACCCACCACTTACCCACCTCAGGGTCAGGTGCCAGCACTCCCAATCTCTCCCCAACTACCTTCCAAAAATTCTCCATACTCTCGCACTCCCCCAGCCAATGTTCAGGAGTCTGCACCACCCCTCCCTCCTGACCTACATTATGACACTCCTCACAATCAAAGATCCTGCCATCCACCAGATGACCAGCCCTAAAGTTTAGCATCACATTTCGCTGCAACAGCCTCCACCATACTACCTAGAGTTTTGGCGGGAGCCACCTTGACACAACCTTGATCCAAGACTAGATGCCTGCCCAGTCTCATCCCTCTCTGATCCCAGCCCCTTGCCAGGTCTCTGGCCAAAGGTCCTGTCCCAGACCCCTAAGGCACTCCATACCCTCCTCTAAGCGGAAGTCCTCGACCAGATTCCCTCCCAACAAGAGCCTGTCCCACCTCTACATTGTTGGACTCCAGTCCTCATCTCCTTCAGTACCTTGCCAGCGGATCCCAATGTGATGGGCTCCATCTACCACTCCCCACCAGAATCCTTTGTACTGTATCCTCCAGCTACCATCCAAGGCCACCAAGGACAGTAGATCACCTGAGTCACCCCGTGGCGACACCCTCACCTCCCACAAATGCTGCATAAGGGGCACCCATTCTCCTCCTCTCAACTCACTAGCCCTCTTCATCCACCACACCCTCAAGCAGAGTAGCCTCTTGGAAAAGTCCACCAGGCCAAGTCCTCCACGATCCACAGAAAGTGCTAGCACCTCCCAACCCCCTGGTGGTCTCTTGTAGGGTTCTTTGTGAACATCCTTCTTAGTAGTCTGTGCAGAATAGGCCTCTCATTCTTCTTCATCTAATTCTCCAATCTCCTTAAAGGTGATAATATTGGCCTGTTTCTTATTTCAAGTGGCATTGCTTGGCTATACCTTACACTTGGTTTCACTCATATATTCATATGAATAGTGGTCTTCTTCTCCACAGGTATAGCAGGTACTTCTCTTCTTATTTAAGATAGTAGTGAATTTCTGAACTAAGCAGTGGTCTCTTTCTTTAATTTCTTTTACTACATCTTCTAGATGAGCTATTATTTCAGCAAACTTCTTGGCAAGTTCCTCTATAGGGTCACTATTTCTCTGTTACTTGGTAGCTCTTAGTTGAGGTGTGTTTTGATTGATCACTGTAGTAGAGATCATACTGCTTATCTTGGGTGCTTTAATTCTGACTTCAGTAACTCTCTCCATTATATAGTCTTATAGGTGTCTAGCTATTTAGTATCACTGAGTATAAGTGATCTTCTATATCAGATCCAGGACTATTGATGATAAGCAGATGACCAGAGCTACCTCTGAGTGGATTCTTTTCAAGAAGGTTGCTTCAGCTACTTGATCTCTAATAGCAGTAGCATAATCTGTGAGGATTATCTAATATCGAATTCTGGTATAGAATGTGTTTGGATTCTCACTCATCTCTTGATATATTATATTGAGCTGATTCTTCAGTATCTGCTTGATCTCATCTGTATAGTATGTAGCTTGAAGCCAGGTCTTCTGTACTGCTAGCATAGTATCATCATCATTTTCCACATAAGTTGTGGCTGTGAATGCTGCTCTTGCTGGTCCTTAAAGACTGAAAGATATGAAGGTTACTTGCTATCTTGCTGTTAGGCCCCTTATAGCAGTATATTGCTCGAAATCATCAATAAAAGTGATAATTGACTTATCTGAAGTATAACTATGGAATACTGGTGGTCTTATATCTATCTTGTCTGAATATCTCAGTTATATAGTTGTTTGTATAGTAGTGATTATTCATTGTTCAGCTTGAAAGTAAGAAATTTATCTTAAATCACTAGTCAGTAGGCACTAAGTTATAATATAGTAGACACTTAATCTTGGAAGTATGTCAGATTTCTGTATCTTGAAAACTTGATCTTCTTTGACTCTGCAGAGTTCTCAGGATGTAGAGGTGGATGAGTTTGAAGTATATCTACCTATAGGCTTACTAGTTTCTTTGCTTTCTCTTTACTTTGAACTATTTCAATCTGAGATTTATTTACTCTAGATACTGGAGATATTTATACAAGTTTACTAGCTATAAGGTGGCTAAGTTATGACTAAGTTATGAGTCACTTTTCATAAATATTAATCCTTGACATCTGTTAAATCTTTGATAATTATCAAGACTTTAATATCTGTAAATTCTTAACATTTGTGAAGAGTTTAACATTTGTGAAAACTTTAACATTTATGAAAACTTTAACATTTGTGAAATAACTGCTATTTGTAAGACTATACTATATTGGGAATTGGGTTTATATACTATAATCAAATGTCTAATTTTTCTAATCCTTGTTTCTAATTCAGATCAACTATTATAATACTTAGGAAAAATATCTGCTAAAAGCTACTTAATCTAAGAAAAATTACAATACTTAGGAGATATACTTATCAATAAGTAAATACTAAGTTGTGAGCTTACTTTCTACTTTAGTCTACTTTTCAATATAAAGAAGTCTACTAATTTAGTCTGTTTACTAGATTAAGTCTAAATTATTTACCAAAAGTTTAAGTGAAGAACTTAGCTACTATTTTGAGAATTACTATTACATATCTATACTATTTGAGAAAACTATCACTATTCAAAAATCTGCTAAATCTATTATATTATACTGATTCTATCTAATTAAAAACTACTACCAAAATTATCCACATTATATACATAAGAAAATATTGAATATTTTGATACTTTTTGACAAAGTAACTAAGGGCTTAAGCCAATCTATATAGTAGTCTCAATTTTGTAATTTGTCTTTATTAAGCTAGCATATTATAGTATATAACTTTCAAGTCTTCAAGATTATTAGTTATAGTAAAATTAAATCTAGAAATTATAATAATTATCTCTTAAAAACTCATAATCTATCTCAGGAAGATAGTAATATCCTTGTACAGAGACTATACTAATCTTCTCTATATTGTTCTAATTTTTTCAAATATGTATCAGAGATCCTGAAGAACTTAATATAATTAATTATCTCTTAAAGCTAATTATCTCTATAATTATTTACCACTCTCAGTAAGACCATTAAGATTAATTATTATCTAGTAGTTTATATTAGTAAGTCATTATCTAACTATAATTAGTACTTAGTAAAAAATATTACCTACTAATAAATTATCACTATTTGCTATATATATATTTCTATAAAGTATCATCTATAATAATTAAGTAATTAATTAATCTCATTATATTGATAAGTATTATATAAATCAAATAACTTTAAACTCTATTTGCTGAGATCTCTTTTCTTTCATTTTATTATCATATAAACCTTTCTTATAAAATTCTAACTATAAGATAAAAATGACAAAGAAGTTTAAAATATAATATTAGAAATAAATGGCTTATATTAAGACCACTAAAGAAGCTATTTCAATAATATTATAAGACTGATCTCATCTATTAGAACTATTGATAAAACTAACTATAATAATAAAGAATATATAAATAATATATTACTATTATCTAATTAATTGTCAAAAACAGTAAATTGCTAAAGTTCAATATATCATATATATTAAAAACTATAAAATTTATCTAGTGACCTATATATTATTTCAAAATAAAGTAATATAATATTTCAAAAGAAGAAATTCAGTATAGTATATTATCTGAAAGAGAGAGTGAAATTAAAGTTTAGTATAGTATATATGTTGATAATTAGACTCTCTAAGTTCATTATAATATCTCAATAAAAGAAGTTATACATATAATATAGAGATTCAATTTTTCAAAGTACTCTTGTATTGTATAAAGTAACTTAGCTACCATTCTGCTAACTTGATATTTCTTTCTATTAGTTATAAAAATCTTGAACTCTACTTATTACAGTAGCTTAATAGTGATAATCTTTAGCTCTTTTACTATCTTTTTATTAATGAAGTTATCAGATATACTACTATCAATAAGAATATCTTTTGACTTTTTTTTTAAATAGTAGTAGGCTAGTATTAATAGTACTAATATTTTTCTTATAGCTTATACTTTTAGTACTTCTAAATCCTTCAGTACTCTGAGTAGTTTTTTTTAAAGTTGTGATTTTCTTAATTATTAGTAATTTGGCTTATTTTTAGAATTAATTATACAATCTGGTCTTACTTCTTAATTTTAAAGGATGGTATATCATTATTGATTAAAAGTACTTTAATTTCTCTGTAATAGTCTGGGTCTATTACTTCTGTACTTAGATCAATACAATGTTTAGTACTAAGATCTAATTATGGTATAATTCTTCCATAATACTCTTCAGATATCTGTATAGCTAGCCTGATAACTATGAGTTGTTACTATTCTGCAGGGATTATTGTATCTTAAATAGCCACTAAGTCTAATCCAATTGCTCCTGAGGTTTTTGCTTCTGGTAAAATGGTATCAGAATATAGTTTTTAAACCATCAGATATACTTCTTCAGTTTGAGTAATGGTGTAATAATTTCACAGTCATATTTAGTCTTAGCATATTTTTGCATCTTTTAGCTAGTTTTTTTTTATCATTTCTTGAATATTCTACTATGTTTCAGTATCTTTTACTTGCTTGAAAATCTCCTCTCAGTTCCCAGATACTATTAGAATATTCTTATTTTTCCTTAGTACTAAGTATCTTGTCTTAGCTAGTTATAGAACCTTTTGGAACATTGTAGAATTATATTAGTCAGCTTTACTGAGAACCTATTTTTTGGTATTTCTTTTTCTTTCTAAGATTCTTTCAGATCTTTCTTTCAGATCATGTATAATGTCATGTAGTGGTCGCTGAGTCCTTCAAATATGCCAGATTCTCTTCAAGGTGTATCTCTTAGACTAACTCAAGTTTGTTATAAGCAAGTTCTTATTAGAGTACCTTCCCAAGGTCTTATAGTCCTCAAACTTCTTATCTTTAACTGTCTTGTTATCTCTTAGATTGCTTGCAAGGAAGTGTGTATATTGCACTGAGAAGACTGACTGCACTGAATTGACTGACTTTATTTCAGAGGAAATAAGAGGGGTATTTATACAAAATATAATTCAATGGTTGCTAAGATATAAAGCTAAATATAAATTGCAATAACTAAAACTACCAAGTTTCAGGGCTGGCATTATTTGGTATCACATCAAAATACTGGTGCTGGAACAATTTCGCATCACCTCAGAATACCAGTACTGGCATTATCCAGTGTTATATGAGAATACTGGTGCTGGCATTATCCAGTGTAACAAAGAACTTAGAGCAGAAAGTTCAGGACCATGGGGGCTTCATCATCATCATCATCATCACTAAAGAAGATGAGATCTGCAAATTTGTTGTGCAGGTCGCGCATTTTGCATATGTCATGTAGGATGATATCATCGATGACATCATCACGTTCGGCTGTGGCAGGAAAATCGGGAACAAGATCTGGAGCTCTCCAGTCTATGAGGTTCTCTTCCACAAAATAGGGAACAAATGTGGGGTCTTGAGGAGATCTAACCTGGATGCTTGGGCCTTGGAATACTGAGATCAATCCTTGCAGGAATTGATCTGAGTTGTCCTGGAGGATAGGGTGCCAGAAGTCTTCTACTTCTTCGCTGTTGAGGGTGATAGTGGACTGGGCTTCTGTAGCCACTCTGGCTTCTAGTGTATTGATATGGTAGGATGACAGGTCTCTGAAGTCTGAGACTCTAACATACTCCAAGTTGGGGATTGACCATGGTGTATGCCTAAAGATCTGATAGATCTTTTTAGCTGTCCTCATTTCACATATGTCCATGGGAGTGGCATCTTGTAGCTCTTGGGTGCTGGCCTGTGGGAACTCCCAGCAGAGGAGGTTTCCTATTTTGTACTCCTGCCACATTTGGAGGCATTCGGTAGTGATGGTGATCCTTGTTTCCATTTCACAGTGATAGAGGATAAAGTAATAGGGGTCTGCAGTACCCAGGTAGATACTAGGAGTCCTTCTTGAGCAGGTCCTCATGGCTCTTCTGATGTCTTGGAACATCCTTTCTTTGACTGAGGTACCTTGGTGGTTCCTTGACCTTGAGGTTTGATGGGCAGCAGGCATTTCATTTGTAGTAAGTCTTTGAGCTATTTTGGGATTGGTGGTTCTTGTTGGTTGCTGCTACTGCAGTTTCTTGATCCTTCTTTTATATTCTTCAGGATGCTTGTACTGTGGTCACAATGACTCACAGTTGGTCATCATTGCTCATCTTGTATGCCGTATAATCTTCTCATGCTCCAATCTGGTGGCTTGCAAGGAAAGGCTGTCTCCTGTGCTGATGTCATCATTCTGGGGTCACCGTTATAATAAATATCCTTGTTCTCTATCTGAATAAAGCTCAGAATATTTTCTCTCAGAAATTCTTCAAGAACACTTGAACCTTTAAGTATCTTTTCAATCTACTTTAGATTTATTAGAACTTTCAGATTTAGCCACTTCTTCTTAAAGAAACTAGAACTATTACACTTAGTGATAGCAGTATCATTATATTTTATCTTATTAAGAAACTCTATACAAATTTGGAAACCAGTCACAACTAGTTACACAAATCCAAAATAAGCTGTAAAGAGCCAGTCTACTAGCCAGACCCCTCTGCTACAAGAGAAGTAAAAGAACCACAAGTCAGCATAGAGGATATAATCACCTCTATAGCCCACTAAATATAAGTACTTTAAGTACAACTAGACTAGCAGAAAACAAGAACTGTAAGTATATCACATTCTACTATAGTACTAGTTAGTTTCAAGCTACTCAAGTCAGATATCTTTGATAGTCACCAAAGAGGACTATCTATAGATGCATGGACCTTTTAATTGGACCAATACTTCAAGCTCATAAGAATGGAAGAAGATATATGAGTTCAATTTGCTGTCATACTTCTCTAAGAAAATGTAGCTATTTAGTAGTATAATTACATCATAACTATAGTGCACCATACTTATACTCAATCTTTTTGCTACTCCTTTTTAATCTAATTAATAAAAAAAAAAAAAAATCAGAAATTGATAAAATATTCTATCAAGTTTAATAAAATGAAGAGCTTTTTTAATTATTACATATTATATTTTAATAAAAATAGTTTTTTTATTATTTTATAATAAATATTAAGACCAGTCATAATTTTGGCCTTAAATTAAAGTCAAATCACAAATTACTGGTCATAATTTCAAAGTCAATGGAATATTAAATAAGGCCAAAATTATAACTAACTTTAGTAAATCATTTATAATCATATTATTTAAAAAAAAGCTCTTAATTTAAGTAAAGTAGATAATATTTACTATTCATATTTCTAATAATATATTTTTTTAATATGATCAATATAAAGAAGAAGAGATTTAAAAAATGTAAAGATCTATATTAAATAAGTAAAAAAATAATCTTTATTAAAATATTTTATACAATAATAAAAAAAAGCTCTTCATTTCATTAAACTTAAGAGAATTTTTTATCAATTTCTGGTTTTTATTTTTATTTTATTAAATATATTAAAAAGGAGTAGCAAAAAGAAGTGACAAAAAATTAAGCATAAGTTTAGATACAATTATTAATTTGTGACTTAGTAATTTTGGCATTGTTCTATAGCCAGTGAATTGGCTGAATTTCCCTTTAAGTGGCCTTAAATCAATTACTAAAAGTGGTCTTGAATCATACTCACCTTTGCCAAATTCCCCTTTAAGTGGCCTTAAATCGATTACCAAAAGTGGCCTTAAATTGTGTTCCCAAGGTGGATTGATCTACCTCCACCTTCCCTCACTTTCACTCGATCTACCTTAAGAAAGTGGGGGAGAAGGTAGATTGGGTGGAAGTGGGTCAGGTGGAAGTAGTGGAAGGTGGATAGGGTGGAATGACTCCTCTTTGCCATCGATTACCAAAATTGTTCCCTTTGCTAAATTCTCTAAATTTCCCTTCAAGTGGCCTTAAATTGATTACTAAAAGTGGCCTTAAATCATATTCCCAAGGTGAATCAAGTGGAAGTGGGGAAGGTGGACCTGATCCACTCACTTCCACTTGATCCACTCAATCCACCTCTATCTTCTCCCACTTCCACTCAATCCATCTCCACCTTCTCCCACTCTACCTTGAGGAAGTAGAGAGAGGTGAATTGGATGAAAATGGGTTAGGTGGAAGTGGGTCAGAAGGTGGATTAGATAGAATTGTTCCCCTTTGCTGAATTCCCCAAATTCCCCTTCAAGTGGCCTTAAATCATATTTATCTTTGCCAAATTCCCCTTCAAGTGGCCTTAAATTGTGTTCACCTTTGCCAAATTCCCCTTCAAGTGGCCTTAAATCATATTTACCTTTACCAAATTCCCCTTCAAGTGGCCTTAAATTGATTACCAAAAGTGGTCTTAAATTGTGTTTGCCTTTGTGAATTCAGCAAAGAAGAACAATTTTGGTAATCAATGGCAAAGGAGAGCCAAAATTATATAAGTGCAATTTTGAAAGTGTGGTTTGAAGTATGGTTTGAAGTACAGTTTGAAGTATAGTTTAAAGTGCAGTTTGAAGTGTAGTTTGAAGTATGGTTTGAAAAGTGTGGTTTGAAGTACAGTTTGAAGTGCCCTTCAAGTAGCCTTAAATTGATTACCAAAAGTGGCCTTAAATCATATTCACCTTTGCCAAATTCCCCTTCATCTTTGTGAATTTGGCAAAGGGGAACAATTTTGGTAATCAATAGCAAAGAGGAGCCAAAATTGTATAAGTGCAGTTTTGAAAGTATGGTTTGAAGTGTGGTTTGAAGTGTGGTTTGAAAGTGCAGTTTGAAGTGTAGTTTGAAGTACAGTTTGAAGTACAGTTTGAAGTGCAGTTTGAAGTGTAGTTTGAAGTATAGTTTGAAGTGTAGTTTGAAAAGTATGATTTGAAGTACAGTTTGAAGTGCCCTTCAAGTAGCCTTAAATCAATTACCAAAAGTGGCCTTAAATCATGTTCACCTTTACCTCAAGTGATCTTAAACTGATTACTAAAAGTGGCCTTAAATTGTGTTCACCTTTTTCAATTTCCTTTAAGTGACTCACTGGGCAGAGGTCAAAACTGTAGAAGAGAGGAACATTGCACAATTGAAATCCCGCCCTCCTTATTGGGATCATCATTATAACTATTCTAATATACTTAATAAAATAAAATAAAAATAAAATAATCAAGATGCCAGACAGCCTTAAAGGGCTTAAATTGAGACCTTAAGTCAAGAGCAGATGGCCTTAAATTGAGAGCAGCCTTAAATCAAGAGACCAGGCAGCCTCTCAATTTAAGGCTGTCAATTTAAGGCTATCTACTCTCACAACTTAAGGCCACCTGTCTTCTTGAACACCAAATTTCAGATTGACCATCTAATGGTTTCAATTTGGCATAGATTTAAGACTGAAATTGTCATTATAATATGTATATAGAATAACTTTTAATAGTATAAAACTTGAACTGAAAATTATATAATATTAGTAATGATTGATATTACAACAAGCAGGACAAATATATCAGATAATAGGAATAAATATATTAGATAATATGGGCAAACATATTGGATTATTGATAATAATAATAGATATATATATATATATATTAGTGTGAGATATAGGGCTGATGTAAAAGGTATAATTAATATAAAGGATTGATACTGAGGCTATCTTTATAGCTATACTTCTATACTTAAGTATATCTTTTTGACTTTTTCTAATAAGCCTCTTTTCTCTCTACTCTTCTTTTTAAAACTCCTACAAATAAAATATATAATTCTAATCTAAAACATATATTATCTCTTTATATTCTTTGCTTTCTACTTTTTTAGACTTTATTTGTATACTTTATTTTGTTTTTTTACTATCTTCTTTTTTTTTTTTTTTTTTTTTTTTTTTTTTTTTTTTTTTTTTTTTTTTTTTTTTTTTTTT
>RBNI01007655.1:0-10100 GCA_003990745.1 Jimgerdemannia flammicorona | reverse complement strand
TATAGTCTCTTGGACTCATTCTTTATTATACCCATCTATTCATTATAATACAATACAATGAACCCACCCCCTATCCAATCCCCCTAGGGGGGCTCCTCCCCCCTACCCCTTCTTGATGAAATACCACTCTATTGAATACAATTCCCACCCTCCCACCACTCTGTTCACATATCCTTACCACTAAACCTCACCGCCACCCTCCTGAAGGACCCCAACCTATCCACCATCCAGTCAACAGATCCCCCAATAGCTCCTCCCACCTTATAACCCTCTTCTGTAGGCTCATCTACTGCCCCTCCTCAAACACAAATAGCCAATGACCCGCCAGACCCACCCAAACTACTAGCACCCACCTGACAGTGATCCAACTATCACTCACCCCCCCCACTAGCTGAGATCTCAAGTCCTCCCAGCAATCCCCTTCACTCACTGGCCTTCTCTCCACACCCAGCCTATTCCCAATTTCAACCCAAAAGTCTCCCAAAACCTCACACTCTCTCAGCCAATATTCTGGTGTCTGCACCAAACTCCCAGCTTGCCCTACATTGTAACACTCCTCACAATCAAAACAGCCACCATCCACCAGATGCCCAGTGCAGAAATTCAGCATAACGTTTCTCTGTAGCATTCGCCACCATACCACTCAGAACTTGGGGGGAAGCCACTGCCACACCTCAGCACTCCAAGACCAAATACCAGCCCAGTCCCACCCCTTGCCAATCCCAACTGCCTGCCAACCACTCGGCCAGAGGTCCTGGCCAAGTCCCTGCTGATACTCCACTCCATCCCCAATATCAAAAGCAGCAAGCAGAGCTCCCCCCAGAAGCAGTTGATCCCATTGCCACATACATGGACCCCACAACATCTCTCCCTCATTGCTCTGCCAGTGCAGACCAATTCTGTGTGCCCCATCGACCACTCCCCACCAAAAGCCCCTAAATCGCAGCCGCCAAATTCCATTGAGCCCTACCAAAGAGTATAGATCTCCTGAGGACCCTTGGGGGGAGGTTCTCATCTCCCACACTTCTGCATCAAAGGTACCCAACTCTCTTCCTGTAGTTCAGCCACTCTCTTCAACTACCAGGCCTGCAAGCAGTGCAACCTCTTAGGGAAATCCACAAGGCCCAGACCTCCCCTGTCCACTGGTGTCGCAAGAGTATCCCAACTGATCTGGGACATCCTCTCTGCCCAAATCCAATTCCTCACCACCTTTGTCAGCCTCTTCACCACCCAAGCTGGGAAGTCCAGGTAGTATGCCACATACCACAGCTTGGGAAATCAGTATGTATTCAGAATTGATACTCGCCCTGCTAGAGAGATATAGCAGCCTCTCCAACCTTGAAGGACCTCCCCCCAAATAGCCACCCTGCTCTCCCACCATACTCAGGGCAGGACAGAACCATATACTGAGAGGAATATATCCAGATACCATACCATCTCACCAGTAGGGACAATTGTTCCAATGACGTCCCCACCCACCAGTCCATTCCCTAGCACCATCATCTCACACTTATACCAGTTGAGCTTTGCCCCAGAGTGAATCTCATACCATTCCACCATCTCCTTAAGTGCCTCGACATCTGCTACAGATCCAAGACCAACCACTATATCATCTGCAAAGGCCCCCACCTTCCACACTATGCCATAGATAGAGAGCCCCACCACCTTCTGGCAAATCCTATTCATTAATGATTCCAATGAGAGAGCATAAAGAATAGGGGACAGGGGGTCCCCCTGAGGCACTCCTCTACGCAAGGTAAATGCCCGACCTTGGTGGCCATTACACATCAACACTGCCCAACTGCCCTCAAGCAGGTTCACCATAAAAACCCGAAATCCAGAAGAAACACCAATACAATCCAACACCATGCCCAGCCAAACCTGCTGGACCCAGTCATAGGCCTTCTCCTGGTCTAAAAAGACCAACCTTCCATCCAGGCCACAAGCCCAGGCCCCTTCAATGACACCATGCACCCAAGCAGTCCCATCTCTTATAAGCCTGCCTCCAACAAAGCCCTGCTGCTCCTCCCCCAGCACCTGTTGGGCAACCTTCTGCAGCCTTGCAACAACTACCTTAGTAACCATCTTCCTATCCATGTCCAAAAGCATGATTGGTTGCCAGTTCTTCCAGTCTTCTCTCCTCTCCTTGTCTTTGTACAATAAAGCCACCAGCCCAAGGTCCTGCTCTCCAACCCACTCACCGCTCTGAAGAACATGATCACAAAGAGCGGTCATCTCCTCCAAAATGCCGGAGACCTTGACCATCTTCTTCCAGAAGTTCCAAGGTAGACCATCCTCCCCTGGTGCTGTCCTAGTTTTAGTTGCCGCAAGGATACTCTGGACCTCCTCACCTCGCACCAGCAAGGCCAAGTCATCCAGTCCATCTGCTTGTGGCAGCCTCCATTCCCCTAATATAACATCAATAGCCACCTCATCTGCACCCCCTTCATCCTCACTCCACAAACCCTGCCATCTCTCTTTCAAAACCCCTAGGATTTATTGCATGCCATATACTATGTCCCTATTGGCATTGAGGACTCCATCCCACTGATGTCTCACCCTCCTAGCATTGAGCAGACAGGATAAATATCTAGTAGGCCACTCACCCTCCTCAAGCCCCTGCCACCACAGCCTAGCAGCCATACCCCTCATATGCACCTCCTCCTCTTCTCTCAACATCTGTTGTAGTTCCAAAATCTCCAATTTAATCCATGCCAACCGCCAATCCTCCACCCCATCAGTAGTAAGCAAACCTGCCCAATCCAATTGCAATCTCCTCAGCCTGCTGGAGGCATATCTTGTGTGCTTCCTCCTCTGTCTCCCAGTTTCTCTCCCAGCCTCTCCCCAATAGACCCTTGCAGCCTCTTTCAATCTCATCTACTGGATGCCCACTGACAAACCCTCACCCCTTCAATGATAAACTTTTGCCTGAATGTCCTCTACCAATGAATCCCACAGCACCTTCTCAGCCAGCAGGGAGGAGTTGAGGTGCTAATGTCTGAGTCCATCTCCACTCCCCTCTAACTGCCCCTGTCCTAACAGTCCCCAGTGATCAGACCATGGGCACCATTCCACGTCCAACATCTTCCAGACATCAGCCCCCCAGCATTCTGCCATCAGAATCCAGTCAATCCTTATATCCAAGCCATTCACTCAATGCATGTAGACCCTAGAGTCACCCCATCGTGTTCTACCCATATCCCCTAAGGAGCTCAGCCTCTCCATCTCCTCCCATGCATCCAGGCCACCACTTCTCTCTCCTGCACTCCTCTCACCATCAGTGTGGTCCAGATGCTGATCCCTAATCATATTAAATTCTCCCCCAAGCACATTGACCCCTTCTGTCAATAGAACACCCTCCTCCAGCATCTCCTCAATCTATGCAATCCTCTCCCCCCTAACCGCAGGGCAGTAGCAAGAGCCAACCCTCACCGACTCCCACCCTGGCCACTGCCAATCTCTCCAGACCAAGTGATCACCCCAGCTCCTGATTCCCTCCAAGTCACCTCTACCCTTTCTCACTAGAATCACCACTTTTCCAAACCAAGCAGTAGCCCTGCCCCATTCCTTAGTCCACTTCACCCGATCATCCTCATCCTCACACTGAACATCCTATAATAAAAATAGATCAGCCTCCAAATCCTTGAGCTAAGTAAAAATGTTCTTATGCCATCCCGAACCTCACAACCCATTCACATTCAAAGAGAAAATGTTAGTTGTACTGTTCATAAGGAATAATGTTAAAGGCAAAGTGATCCCATCCTCTACAAGTCCACATTCAGCTCCTCCTGCACTAAGTCCAATTCATGTTCAGTAGCTATTTCCCTTTCCCCAGCTTCTCATGCCTCCAATCCTCTCAGAAGTTCTACCATCGCCTCATCTTCTCTCTCCTCAAATTCCTCTTGATACTCCAGACAGGCCTCTCTCCAGAGCTGCAAACCATGCTACTCAGCCCAGCAGTACATCGCCTGCTTACCTGCAGCCACTACCAGCTCTGCCTTCCTCACCTCATCAATCTCATATCCCTCCTCCTTTAAGAGAATCACAAGAATCTCACTCTTCAGTGCCTCCACCACTCCCTCACCATGCAGAATCCACTCCCAGTGCTCCTCAGGCATAACCTGTAGGTCCACTTCTCCCAATGCATCAGCTGCGAGGTTATCCATCACCTTGCTCATCCACAGCAAGTTCCCTACCTCCTTCCCTCCTGGAGTCCCTGGCCATCCCGCATCCAACATTGTGGTGTCAGCACCCACACTGGCAGCCTCATCCCACTCCTCCTCAGAGACATCCACCAGCTCATCCTTGCCCACTGCTACCACCTGGCCCCCTTTCACTACATCAGGGACCCCAAAATACACTCGCTGGGCCCCCTTCATCAGCACATCCTCTGATGTCCTCCTCTTTGCCGCCGGGCCCCTCCTGATCAGAGGGGGGGGGGTGGAGTCCAATTCTAGCTCCCAGACCTCGAAGGTGCCATCAGTAAAAGGGTCCTTGCTCAGCACCTTCCCATCTCCTTCCTTGCCTACCTCCACCTCTCCTACCCCTTTACTAGCCCATACACTATCTTCGATGCCCCCAGACCCCTCAGCCCCAACTGCCTTCTTCTTCACCTTGACTGTCATACTTGCCAGTAGCTCCCTCTGCCTCCTGCGCCCCTGCACCCACTCCCACTGCCCCTTGTCCATGCGGATA
The DNA here is from genome assembly GCA_003990745.1 of Jimgerdemannia flammicorona. NCBI lineage: Eukaryota > Fungi > Mucoromycota > Endogonomycetes > Endogonales > Endogonaceae > Jimgerdemannia > Jimgerdemannia flammicorona. Next base: position 5,405 of record RBNI01007655.1, on the reverse strand, counting down.
TGCTTCCCCTCCACCACCTCCAGATGTGTCGACTCCTCATATATCTTCCAGGCCCTTGCCCTCCTCTCTATAGCTCCACTCATCTCCTCCAATGCCTCTAACAAATCCTCCTCCTCCTCCTCACTCCCCTTCACCCTTGACACCTTACAGATGAATGCCCCCCACATCAGCACAGAAGGCCAGTCACTCGCCTTCCCCATGGCCTCCTTTCCCACCAGCTGAATCCTGATATCAATGTCACCTGTCCTGATTGTTGTCCCCTCCCACACCTGAAAGCCAATGTCCACTACGTCACCATACTCAATCATCACCTCCTCCACCCTCTTCCTAGTCTCCTCCTTAGTCACTGTGGGCACCCTCTTCACCAGAAGCTGCACCACCCTGAGGTCCCATCGCAAGCACTGCACCATGGGGACCACCACCTCCCCAATCACGACTCCAGTCTTCAATGCCTCATCCAGTGGCCCGGCCTCCTCAAAGCCCACCTCAACCCCCTTCAGACCCTTCAAGAACTTCACCGAAGCCGCCCCAGCCACCTGCTTCGAAACAAGTCCCAGAACTATCCTTGCCGTCACTGCCAAGCCCCAGAAGCACAAGGTCACTGCAAACTCCAAGATTGACTTCTTGAGTAACAGGGTCACCGCCAGCCCCATTACACCATCTGCCAGGTCCCCCTGCCACATCGGGAACCCCTGCCCCACCTGGCCATCAGCCATCACATCTCTTTTTTTCTCCTGATTCCCTATCACACTCCCATCAACAGTCACACCTGCAGCTACAGCACCACCAGCCCCTACACCTGCACTCCCAGCTGAAGCACTGCCCCCCCTCTCAAGGCTTGCCTTGCCCTTCTCCTCCGCATCACTAGCCCTATTACCAACTGGCCACCCACTCCCCTTAACCTTGTCTGCGAAGCTTGGGAGACCAGATCTTCCCCCATTGCCACCAGACACTGGTCCCCCTCCAGAGCCTTCTCCATTCTTTGGTCCTCCGAAGGCCCCCATCCCCAGGCCATAATCCCTTTCCACCTGCTGCCAGTCAAAGGCCCTAGATCTACCTGATCTAGTATGCGCACCTGTATGGTCATTGCTTGCCATATTGCTAGTTGCCTTTCACCAAAAACATTGTCGAAAGTATTGCTTAAGTCTTATGTCACCTGAATGTTACTGGTGGCACCTCTACTTAGTATTCATATTTACTCAATTTATCCTGATCTTGTCTATATTTCAAGCTAAAGTAGTATCATATCTACCTTGATTCAATCTTTTCTATGATTTAAACTGAAGTAGAATCTGTCCATCATTCACTTGATCTCATCTGCAATTTAAGCTAAAGTAGTATATATTTATTATTTTTCATAGCATTCATAACTACTACAATATTATCTATATTTTAAGCTGAAGTGATAATATATCTATCCTGACTCAATCTTATCTACAATTCAAGCTAAAGTGGAATCTATCTATTGTTCTCTTAATATCATCTACAATTCTAGCTGAAGTGGCATTTATCTATCATTCTCCTTGACATCTACATCTAGTCTAATCTTGTCTGCATTTCAAGCTAAAGTAGTATCACATCCACTCAATCTCATCTGCAATTTAAGCTAAAGCAGTATCACATCCACCCAATCTCATCTATGATTTAAGCTAAAGTAGTATCTATTTATTATTCACTCAATCTTATCTACAATTTAAGCTGAAATAGTATATATGTATCTATCATTTCTTTAGCATTCATATCTACTCCAATCTTGTCTATATTTTAAGCTAAAGTGATATTATATCCACCCTATCTGATCTCATCTATAATTTAAGCTGAAGTGAAATCTATCTATTATTCAATTCATATCTACTCTGATCTCATCTATAATTCTAGTAATGAGGACAGATATCAATTTAATAAATTTTAATAAGTTTTATAACTACATTTAGTAGTATATCTATCTATTACCTATCTACATCATCTTTATAATAAGGAAGTACTAAATATTAATCAAACAAATATTGAATATAGAAAAAAGTTTATTATTTTAACATTGAATTTTTACAAAATAGCTCAAGCAGATGATAAGTATATCAGAATATATTTAAAATAACTATTATAAAGAGAGATACTTTATTAAAGTTACATAGGTTGTATATTTTATACTTTACTGATAAATAATATTATTCTAATAGTATGGTATAAGGTCACATACTGATATATCAAGTTGCTATCTCAAAACTCCCACTCAATAAGATATATAATCAAAAAAAAAAAAAAAAAAAAAAAAATACAATATGTATCTAAAAAAAAGTAGGATGCAAACTAGAATAAAAAGTAATATAAAATATATACAAAAACTAGAACTACATATATTCTAAAGAACTAGAAATCCTATATCTTAGAAATTTTCATGGGTCAAAAAGTATTCTGAAATACTTAAAATATTCAAAATATCCACTTATATGTAGGTAAAGAATGTGAAGAATATAATATATATAATCTCTAGTAGATATATATACAGTATGAGGCTTTTAACAGTCTGAAAAGTATTCTATGATCAATTGCTAGGAAGACCTATTCCTTTAATACATTATTCAAACTTTGGCTTTGAAAGGGCTTTTGTCAATAAGTTTATAATTATATACTCTATAGAGATATATTTCAAGTGTATAGTACTATTTTCTATATTTTCCTATACAAAATAATATTATATTTCAATATGTTTCATTCTGCTATAATATATCAGATCCTTGATAAGTACAATTATAGATTGGTTGTCTTGCCTAATTAGTATAGAGTTCTTCTGAGTAAAGCTGAGCTCTTTTAAAAGCTCATAGAGCTAAATACATAGCTTTCTTTGTTATAAATAATAATACCTTATATTTGGCTTACATAAATGAGATTGTAATAGAAAATTGCATGCATTTGTCACAAATGACTCCTTTGTCATTTTCACTAATGTGAAAGAAATATCTAGTTATAGATTAGTAGTCATTTAAGTCTCTGGCCCAATCAGTATCATATATATCAAATAGTTAGATACTATTACTCTTACCATTGCTCTTACCATTACTCTTGCTGTTGCTTCTATTCAATCCAATATTACCACCCAATGTGAGTGTATAGTATGCTGATCTCTTTAAGTATTGGAAAATCCTCTTAATTGCTGACAAGTATGAGTTGTCATAGCATGAGCAATACTGCACTACTTTATTAATAATATAGGATATATCAGACCTCATTTCAAGTATAAGATATATGTATGAGAGAACTGACTGCATATTAATAGAGAATATTTTTGGTGGGTGTATTGTTGTCATCATTCTCAGATATTGAATTTGGCTTTCTTAACTTTATGGAAGTATCCAAAGGAGTGCTAACCAGCTTACATATATTTACTTATATTAAAGCATTCAAGAATGGCTTTAGTATAAGTTTCTTACAAGAGATGTATGAGATGTATATTTCTGTCATATGTAATCAATATCTCTAAAAGAAAGGATATATCATCTATGTCAGTCATCTTGAATTCTTGGTGTAGGGCTTCTTTGACTTCATTAAGCCTATTCTTGCTAGCATTGATGATTATATCATTGACCCATATACCAATGAATACTATGCTATTATAATATTAAATATATATATAGTTATCTACTTTGCAATATGTGAATCTATTATTAAGGAGATGTTTATCAATTCTTTTATTCTATAGCCATACTGCTTGTTTGATATCATATAGTCTCTAATATAATTTGTATATGAGCTCACCATTTTTGTATCCTTGCAGTTGATAGATATATAGTTTGATATCTATATCACTATTTAGGAATACTATCTTTATATCTATTTGATAAGTTTCAAGATTATATAGTGCACTGATCACAAGGAGTATTTTAAGTAAAATAAGCTTAAATTCAGACAAAAATGTTTCATTGTAGTCTATGTCATAATCTTGTGAATAACTCTTGGTAACAAAATGAGCTTTATACTACTCTACATTACTATCAATATTATACTTTATCCTATATACCTACTTGGATTCAATTGCTTGACAGTTTGGTAGAAGAGGTACTAGATCTCATATGCTGTTTTCAATAAGTAAATCATATTCCTCATCTATCATGTATGGCTATTTTCTTTTGTTGGGACATTGTATAACCTTGTTATATATACTTAGCTCACTAGAAGATATTACAATATATGTACTTTTGTATACTTCAGTATAGTTTATATGGTCCTTTTATTATCATCTAGGGCTTACTGACATGTCCTAATAACTGCTTAATTCTGAAAGTATCTTATTCCTGAGCTTTTGCTTTGGCTTTTGCTTACCCTTGCCCTTGATAGAGGATCTCTCATCATTAGAGAATTCACTGTTTTCATCTTTAATCTCAGTGATCCTTGGCTCAGGTAACTCTGGCTCAGACATAGTGTTCTCAAAACGAATATTCGAATCAATTCAAAGTGGATATATATATATGGTATTCAAATCGAATTGATTCAATTCGATTTGATTAGAACATTGTTTTGATTTCCAAATTAGGATACAAACGTTTTCCTCAATAACTCTATGAGTTTTTATCCGATTTTAGTAATCTTGGTATCATTGGAAAGTTATTATAGAGAGCTTTCCAAGGATACTAGTATCATCAAAATCGGATGAAAACTCGTGGAGTTATTGAGGAAAATGGTTGTGTTCTAATTTGGAAATCAAAACAATGTTTGAATTGAATTGAATCAATTCAATTCAAATACTATATACAGTGACAGTCAAAAGTGTACCAATGTTTGGTTATTATTAATATTTTAATTATATTATACCTTCAATCTAAATACTATTTAACCAAAATTTTAAATAGCCTTTAAACTTTTGAATAGTATGTATTTTATTATATTTAGATAATTATGGACATTAATATAACCATTTTAAGTTAAATTGTCCATTGGTACTATTTTGACCCTTCTCAGTATATGGACCTTTTTTTATTTTTTGATGCATACATTTTGCATACTATTAATATCCAAATTTTCGCCATTATTGTTTCAAACATTCTTTACAACACTACAATGTTTTCATGCAATATCAATTTAGTTTCATTGTTCTGATTTCTAAATTAGACCACTTAACGTTTTCCTCAATAACTTCGTGAGTTTTCAGTCGATTTTGATGATCCTGGTGCCATTGGGAAGTCATATTCTCAAGAGCTTTTCAAAGATACCAAGGACATTAAAATCGGATGAAAATTCACCGAGTTATCAAGGAAAACGTCCAACTCGCCGAGTCCGAAACGAACATTTTCCTCAAAATCTCAGTGAATTTTCATCCGATTTTAACGTTTATAATATCATTGTGAAGCTCTCTATAATAGCTTTCCAATGACACCAAGATCATCAAAAACGGATGAAAACTCACTGAG
>RBNI01007654.1:0-10102 GCA_003990745.1 Jimgerdemannia flammicorona | reverse complement strand
TGTCTGAATCGCCGATTTTGGAAATTCTTTGATTTGCCGATTTTGGAAATTTCGTCAAATGGAACGTTTTCCTTAATATCTCGGCAACACGTAATCCGATTATAATGTTCTTGGTATCATTAGAAAGCCTTATTAAGGGCTTTCAAATGACACCAAGATCATCAAATTTGGATGATTATTCATCAAGTTATTGATGTAAACATTTAATTGTCTAATTTGGAAATCAAAACAATGGTTGATTCGAATCCGATTCGAATCCGATTCGAATCTGATTCGAATCCATCCGAATCCGATTCGAATCCGATTCGAATCTGATTCGAATCCATCCGGATGGGATTCGAATCCCATCCGAGTTGATCCGGATGGGATTCGAATCCATCCGAATCCCATCCGGATTGACTCGTTCGGAGCACTATATATATTATAAACTGAGGGAGATATATAAGTATAGAATATAGTAACTAGACTATAGTGGCAGAGTCTGGAGAAAGGAGAGAGACTGATAAGATTTCTGTCAAGGCTTCTTCAGGTAAGGAGAGTGTGTCAGCACTGGGATGGAGTATTGGATGATAAGGGAGAGATAATAGTAGAGACTCAGAGAATTTTAGGCCAGTTGAGTGAAAAGTGAGAGTTGCTGTGAAGTAAGAAGAAGAGAGATGAGAATGTATAGACAATTGAGTGCCATCTAGAGAACTAGTATCTGGTCTCAGCAGAGGAGCTGGCAGAGTAGAGAGACTCAGTTTAGAGAGAGGAGATTCTCAAGATCTTAGTAGAGTCTGGTCTCAGAATAGCCCCCAGAGAGGATAGACTACTCTGAGACTTCTGGAAATAAATAGTAGGAGTGAAGGTAGTTCTGGGAAAACTATAGCTGATATATAACAAGATCATTAATTCTGGAATATGGCTAGAGGGCTAATGCCTGATACTGGTGATTCTGTTGTTTAAGAATAAAAAAAGAAGAGAGAAGTAGAAAAACTGATAACTGAATACTACTGGACATAGATTAAAAGCTAGTTACAAAGATCATTATAGTATGCTGCAAGATATGGCCCAGAGGGTACTAGGTAAGAAGCAGTAAGGCTCTATTTAATTTAGGATAGAACTGTCTGAGTTCATAATAATATCAAAAGAGCTAAAACAGTAAAGGTAGATAGATAGTTAGTTTTTCTCAACCAAGAGAAGATATATAACTAGATATTGAGAGTGTAGTTAGATAGAGTACTGAAATATATTAGTATCTCTCCAGACTCTCAGTAGTTCTTAGATTAATCTTTTGGAGAGAAGCAGGGCAGCTATTTTAGTTAATAGCTATTAGAGAGTATCTTTCTTTTTAGACACAGAGATACTACAGGGTGACCCACTATTGTCTATCCTTTATACCCTCTATTTAGAATCCTTACTGGACTAAATAAGATACAGAGTAGGAGAGTTGATAGTTATTGTAAAAGAGAGATAATTTTATTGAAATTATATAGGTTATATATTTTAAATATTACTGATAAATGACATAAAACTGATAAAATGGTATAATTATATATTGATATATCAAGTTACTATCTCAATACTCTCACTCAATAAGATATATAATCTAAAAAAAAAAAAAAAATACAAACTAGAGTAAAAAGTAATATGATATATATTCCTTTGATTATAGATAAGATTGTCTTTTAAAATCATTTAGCAGACAAATTAAGGTTTGAAAAAAATGACTTTTTGAAATAGTGTTTTTCTGTTAAAAATATATCTCAATTTGTTTACCAAAGGTAGAATTATTATATAAAAAATTATTAGTAATTTTTTTTTTAAAAGCTATTATGATTTTAAAAGTTATAATCTTTTAAAATCTTACCTCTAAATATAGGTACAAAACAGTCAAAGAGATAAAAACTAAAACTGTATATAACCTAGAAAACTGATATAAAATCCTATATTTAAGAAATTTTTATAGTTGAAAAGTGTTCTGAAATATATCTGAAATATCTACCTATAGATGAGAAATACAACTAATTTATATAATCTACTCATAGATAAGAGATGTCTATGTATATATAATATAAGACTTTTAGAGTCTAAAAAAGTATTCTATGATCATCTAAATGCTAGCATATTGCTTATAAGACTCATTTCTTTAATATATTACTTGAACTTCAGTCTTAAAAGAGCTTCATAAGTGAATCAGCAATTATATACTCTGTAGAGATGTATTCTAAGTATATAGTATTATTTTCTATATATTCTCATATAAAATAATACTGTATATTAATATGTTTCATTTTACTATAATGTACTAGATTCTTGATAAGTACAATTATAGACTAGTTATTCAGATATATATAATATAGTACTCTATTTTTGAGCAAATTCTAGTTTTTTTAATATCTTGCAAAGCCAAATGACTTTCTTTATCATACTTGATAATATCTGATACTCTGTCTATATTGATAATATTGTTATAAATAATTACTTATATATTTGTCATAAAATAACAGATCCTTAGTTACTGATGTAGAAGAGATATCTGGTTGTAGATTGGCAGTCATCAAGGTCTCCAGCTCAATTAGCATTATATATACCAGATAGCCAGATACTATTTTTCTTACTATTACTTCTGCTTAATCTAATGTTACTATCTAATATAAGCATATAGTATATTAATCTCTTTAAGTATCTGAAAATCCTCTTGATGGTACTCTAATATGAATTATCATAGCAAGAGGAATACTGTACTATCTTATTTATAGTATATAATATATCAGATTTTATTTCTAGTATGAGATATATAAGAGAACTGACTACTTATTAATAGAGAATGTTTTTATTCCACTGTCTTTAGTACTATTTTTGACAGATATATTGTTATTTATTTATTTTTTTTAACAGAGACAGATATATTGTTATTATCCTTGAATATACATAGTATTCAGCTTTCTTAACTTTATAGAGTATCTATAGGAGTACCAATAGGTTTACATTCACTTATATTGAAATGTTTAAGGATTGTTTGAGCATATGTCATTTGTGAGAGATGTATAATATATATATTTCTATTATATATAATAGATATCTCCAAAAGAAAAAATATATCACTCATATTTATTATCTTGAATTCTTAGTATAGAATTTCTTTAACTCTATTAAGTCTATTATTGCTGGTAATAATAATGATATCATCTATCTATATGCTAATGAATACTATGCTATCATTGTCATTATGCTAAATATATATGTAATTATCTGCTTTACAATATATGAATCAATTCTTTTATTCTATAGTCATGTTGCTTATTTGATATCATATAGTCTCTTATATAATCTGTATATGAGCTTACTGTTTTCATATTCTTATAGTTAATAGATATATAGTTCAGTATCTATATTATTATTTAGAAATGCTGTCTTTATATCTATTTGATAGATTTCAAGATTATATATAGTACTAATTATAAGGAGTATTCTAAGTAATATAAGCTTGAATATAGATAAAATAGTTTATTATAGTTTATACTATAATTCTGTGAGTAAACTTCAGTAACAAAACAAGCTTTACATATATTGCTCTATACTTTTGTTACTCTTATACTTGATTTTATAGACCTATTTTGATCCAATCATTTAGTAATTTGGTAGAAGAGATACTAAAACCCATGTACCATTCTGGATAAGTAAATCATATTCTTCATTTATGACTTATTTTCATTTCTTACTATAAGGACTGGTTATAGCTTTATTATATATATTTAGCTCACTAGAAGATATTGTAATATATATATATTTATATACTTTAGTATAGCTCACATAGTCTATATATTACTATTGTCTAGGACTTACTAGTATATCTCAATAATTTCCTAAATAGAAATAAGTTTCTTATAGAGTTAGAGAATCTCTCATTGCTGGAGAGTTTACTATTATCTTTATCTTTGATCTCTATTATTTTTGGCTCAGATAACTCTAACTTAGATATATATAGTAGTTGAAAATAATTTTGATTGATTACTGGAGAAGTTGATGATACATAATTGCTATGATTACTATATTTGTACTAGCTAGAATATAGAAATTCTAATAAATACATCTATATAAGACTTTTGATCTCTCTTGAATTCTTTAAATTATATATTATATAAAATAACTATATACTGCTTACATAGATCTCAGAGTCAATATATATTACCAAAATACTTAAGAAATATATGCTTACCAGCTTTTAGCTCAAATTTATATCAATTAGCATTACTTTTATCAAGGATATATGCCTTGCAACTAAATATATATAGATAAGATATATCCAGCTTAGATCTACTTCATAATTCTTCAGAAGTGAGATTATTATCTCTATGCTTATTGTTACCAGAATTCTTGCTTAGCACTCAAGAAATATATCAATTATAGATATATATATATGTGGGGAGGGGCCCTGGCTTGGGGAGAAGTATGAGGGGCCTGTTGGTGGAAGGACATGAAAGAGGAGGGGGCAGTGGTAGAGGACAGAAGACCAGAAGGGTAAGCTTCACAGATAAGGTGAAGGAAAGTCAGTAGAGAACTGAGCTAGAGGATTGGCTGAAGAAGGGCAGAGAGATGGCAAGGACTGCAGAGTAGCAGCTGCAGGGAGGAGTCCCTCTGGGAGGTCAGAGTAGTAAAGCTGGAGATATAGTAGCTGAGAGAGTGACTGCTGATAGGAGCATGATAGGCAATCAGGAAAAAAATCTAGATGGGACTACTAATGGTAGACCAAGCTGTGGGAAAGACACAGGCCTAGTGACCTGGCTGATAGTATAACAGGACTGGTAGTGGCACTATTACTCAAGAAGTCAATCTCAAAGTTTGTAGTCACCTTATGCTTTCAGGGCTTAGCAGTGATGGCAAAAATGGTCCTGGGGTTAATTGTGAAGCAGGTAGAAGACACAGCATCTGTTAAGTTCCTGAAGGGTCTAGAAGGAGTGAAGGTGGACTTTGAGGAGGCTGGGCTACTGGAGGAGACACTGAAGACTGGGTTGATAGTTAGAGAGATATATATCCTAATGATACATTGCTTGAGATGGGATCTCAGGGTGGTGCAGCTCCTGGTGAAGAGTATGTCTATGGTTACTGCTGTAGAGATAAGGAGGAGAGTTGAGGAGGTCATAGTGAAGTATAGAGAGATAGTCAATATAGAGTTTAGGATCTGAGAAGGGACCTCCTTCTAGATAGAGAATGTTGATGTCCAGATTCGACTAGTAGAGAGAGAGACTACTAGGAAGATGTATGATTGGCCTTCAGTGATAATGTAGAGAGCCTTTGTATACAAGATGATGAGGGTAAAGAGGAGTGAGGAGGAGGAAGAGAACTTGTTAGAGATGCTGGAGGAGCTGAGTGGTATAGTGGAGTAGAGGATGAAGGCTTGGAAGGTATATGAGGAGTCAATACACTTGGAGATTATTGATGAGAGATGAGTCCATATTGACAAGAGGCTGTGGAAGAGGTCTCAAGGTCACAAGAGGCAGAGGAAATTGCTGGTGAGTCTGGAGGAGAAGAAGATGAAGATGATGAAGATTGCTGGTAATATTGAGGATACTGGGAGAGCTATAGTGAGTGTCTGGACTGGCAGACAAGGAGAGAATGGGGAGGTGGATCTGGAGGAGGCCAGGAAGGTACTGAGTGAGGACCTATATAAGAATGGTACATTCAAAGTCTGGGAGCAGTCTCCTATACCTACTCCTCTTGTCAGGCAGAGACTGGCTACAAGGGGTCAAGCAGCAGAGGATGTACTCATACATGGTGTCTAGTGGGTGCACTTTGGGGTTCCTGAGGTAGTTAAAGGAGGACAAGTAGTGACAGTTGGCAAGGAGAAACTGGTGGATATCCCAGAGAAGAGGTGAAATGAGACTGTAAGTGTGGGAGAAGATATCTTGATACTGAGTGGAGGATGGCCTGTGACTCCTGGGGGGAAGGAAGTGGGGAATCTACTGTAGATATACTGAATGATAAATAATCTAGTGGCTGAGGAGCTAGAAGAAGTGGACCTGAGAGTGATGAGTGATGAGCATTAGACAAGGATCTTGTATAGTGATGGAGTAGTGGAGGCATTAAGGGTAGAGGTACTTGCAGTTTTTCTGAAGAAGGAAGGGTATGAGGTAGATAGAGAGAGGGAGGCTGAGTTGGCAGTTATTGCTGGTGAGCAGACCACCTACTGTTGGAAAAGTATCATGGTTTGCAGTTCTGGCAGAAGGCCTGTCTGGAGTATTGTGAGGAATTTGAGGACAAGAAAGATGGGGAAATGGCTACACTATTGAATGAATTGGAGGCTAAGAGAGCTGAAGAGGAGGAGGTAGATGCTGAACATAATTAAGACTTGGCTCAGAAGGAGATGACCATGGAGCAGTAGAGGACATGCTATTTTATAATATTCCTTATGAACAGTAAAACCAATATTTTCTCTTTGAATGTAAATGAGTTATGGGATTCTTTTCAGCATTGAAACATTTTTGCTTGGCTGAAGAGATTGGAAGCCAATCTCTTTCTTTTGCAGGATATCAGATGTGAGGATGATTTGGATAAACTGAAATGGATGAAGAAATGGAGAGGTAAGACTGTATAGAAGAGTAAGGTGGGGATTCTGATCTGGAGAGGCAGAGGAGAGATATGAGAGATGGGAAGCTGGAGAGATAGGCTGGTTTGGAGAGAGTGGATTTAAGCAGGTTGGGAGCCAGTTACAGTGAGGTCCTACTACTGTCCTGCTGTAAGGAGAGAGTATATAAACTGGGTGAAGGGTCTCCAGGAGAGTGGAGCCCTTATAGAGGCTGGAGTAGATGTGCTTAGTGGAGATTTCAATATGGTCTGGAATATATTAGTGAATAGAACTGATGGAGGGTGGGGGGCTGAGGGTAGAAGTGGAGGTCTGGAGGTATAGGAGGAAGTGGAGAGGCTGGGTACACTGGTGGATGCTAGCAGGAGATTATGGGGTAATAGAAGAATATATATACACTGGGCCAGGGATCTGGGGATAAGGATCAACTGGGTTTTGACAGCAGACTACTGGGGCTTAGATGTCTGGAAATCACTGGAGGTTGAATAGTATCTGTGATCTGATCATTGGGGATTGTTGGGACAGAGGCATTTTGAAGAGAGTAGGAATGGGTCTGGACATTGGCACCTCAATTCCTCTTTTTGGATAATAAGGGATTGTGGAATAAGTGGGCTATGGACATTCAGCAGAGGGTGAAGGGCTGGGTATGGGAGAGTGCCCTGGTGGATATCTAGTGGATATGGCTGAAGGAGGCTGCTAGGGTCTACTGGAGTGAGGCTGGCAAGATGGCTGGCAGACAGAGGAGGAGAAGAGTAGTGTAGGCTTCTGCTATCGACTTCTGGAGAATTGGGCTGGTCTATTAGCCCTGGAAGGGGGGGAGGGCTGGAGAGTGCTACAGGTATAGAAGGAGATTGAGGAGTTATAACTAGTGGTGAGGGAGGAGGAGGAGGCATAGGTGTAGAGTTTGGCAGCAAGGTTATATTGGCAGGGACTAGAGGAAGGAGAGAGGTCCTCTAAGTTTCTCATGAGGGCCCTTTGGATGAGAAGAGTCAAGCAGTGGTGAGAGAGGGTATTGGATGCTAATAGTCATTTAGTATATGGTATACAAGATATTCTCAGGTTATTAAGGAGAGGTAGAGTGGTCTGTGGAGTAAGGAGAAGGGGGGGGCTGATAATGCTGCTATTGACTGTACTTTGGAAGATTGGCACCTACTGCCAGTAGAAGGGCTGGGCAGCCTGGTGTTGTTGGTGTGAGAGAAGGAGATTTACCAGGTTCTTACTGTGACTATGCTGAGCATAGTACCAGGAGAGGATGGTCTGCTCTGGAACTTTTGGAAGAAGATGGTGGGAATCTCTAGTATAATGGGAGAGCTGATGGTAATGTATGACTTGGTGCTATAGTCAGATTGTTGGGTGGGTGAGCAGGATCTGGGATTGGTGGCACTGCTCTATAAGGATAAAGGCCAGAGAGAGAACTAGAGGAACTGGAGGCTGATCATGCTACTGGATATGGACAAAAAGCTGGTTACTAAGTTAGTGGTGGCAAGATTGCAGAAGGTGGCCCAGCAGGTCTTAGGGGAGGAGCAGTAGGGCTTTGTAGGAGGCCAGCTTATCAGGGATAATATGGCTTGGGTGCATGGTATTATTGAGAGGGCATAAGTCTGTAGACTGGATGGGTACTTGGTTTTTCTAGATCAAAAGAAGACATATGACCATATTCAAAGAGTCTGAATGATGAAGGTTCTGAATAGGATTGGCATCTCTCAGTAATTCTGAGTGGTGATGATCAGCCTATTGGAAAGGAGTAGAGCTGTGCTCATATGTAATAGACACTGAGGGGGGGCCTTCTCTCTGGATAGGAGAGTTCCTCAGGGAGACCCATTGTCTCCCATTTTGTATGTACTCTTATTGGAGCCATTGATAGATAGGATTCAGCAGAAGATAGAAGGGCTCTCAGTATTGGGTATAGGATGGAAGGTTGGTGCCTTTGCAGATGATATAGTGGTTGGCCTGGGATCAATCACAGATGTTGAGGAACTCAAGGTGACAGTGGAGTAGTATGAGATACATTCTGGGGCTAAACTTAATTAGCATAAGTGTGAGATAATGGTGTTAGATAATGGCTTAGTGAGAGGGAATGTTATTGGAACAATTATCCCAGCTGGAGAGGTAGTGAGATACCTAGGTATTTATCTTTTAGTATATAGGTTAGTCTTACTAAGAGCTTAGTGAGAGCAGCAAGTTACAATCTGGGGGAAGACTCTGTGGAGTTGGGGTGGCTGCCATTTATCTCTAGTAAGATAGGTTTCTATCTTGAATATCTACTGGCTACTAAAGCTGTGATATTTGACCTATTATCTGGACTTCCTAGTCTGAGTGGTGAAGAGATTGTTGAAACTAGCTAAGGGGTAGATCTGGGCTGAGAGGAGGAGTCAGATTAGCTGGGAAATCTTGTCTTTACCAGTTGCTAGAGGAGGTCTTGGGCTGGTTGACTTTCTGAAGAGGCTACACTGTCTGCAAGCATGGTAGCTGAAGAGAGCAGTGGAGCTAAGAGACGGTAGTTGGGTCCCTCTGATGAAGAGGGTATGGGAGATGAGGTCTGCACCAAGAGGCTCTACAGGTGATCTACTGTCCTTACTCAGGCTTCAGAATAATGAGCATATATAGTATAAGGGCTTCTGGTAGGGAGTTGTGGATGGAGTACAACATATTGGAATTCACTGGCAGGAGGATGAAGGAGAGTTGGCTTGGGGCCCCACAATGTGGAGATAGGACTGAGTACTATTGGGGGGCATCTTGTTACTTAACTTCAATATTGGTGATGGGGTCGAGTATCAGAGGAAGTTAGGACAAGATCTCTGATAGATGGTAACAGGCAGGTATTGGGGAGGAGTGGGACTGAAATAGAGTCTGGGCCTGGAGTGCTGAGGTCAGGCAGTAGTTGCCACTGAAGTACTAAGTGGTCTGGTGGTGTATGTTACAGAGGAATGTCATACTCAACTTTCACTTAGGCCATCTGGTTGAGGGGAGAAGTTTTGACTGTAAGGAGTGCTATAATGTAGGACAGGAAGGGAGTTTTGTACAGACACCTGAATATTGGCTGGGAGAGTGTGAGGTGCTGGGCAATTTCTAGTTGGCAGTTGGACATTGACTAGATATAGTATATAGGAGAGATGGTGTGAGAGACTGATGGGAGGATTTGTGGAATAGATTGGTGGTAGAGGTTGGAAAGGAGTGGCTTACTTTAGGTTGGGCTTTGGCTATATGAGTGGGGTTAGCAGATCACTAGTTGTTTGTTTTTGAGGATGAGAGGAGTCTAGAACTGGGAGTGTGGTTGCTGAGATGGAAAGAGTTGATGGAGGACATCTTGACAGGCTGGTGGCTTGGTTGGGGACTATAGAGTAGTCAGCAGCATAGTTTGGTAGAGAAAATCTGTAGGCAGAGTAGAGGGAGAGTAGGGGTATTGAGTAATAGAGTGTCTTTTAAGTGTGATAGATTAGGGGGGGAGCTCCTAGGGGGATTGGATAGTGGGAGGAGGTACTGTATCTTTATCTATAAACTGGTAATTGATAATAAAGTAGAAGTCTAAGAGACTAT
>RBNI01007653.1:0-10103 GCA_003990745.1 Jimgerdemannia flammicorona | reverse complement strand
AAAAAAAAAAAAAAAAAAAAAAAAAAAAAAAAAAAAAAAAAAAAAAAAAAAAAAAAAAAAAAAAAAAAAAAAAAAAAAAAAAAAAAAAAGAGGTTAATGGCTATTAATAAATTAATTCATTAGATTATTTGAAAAAAAAAACTGAAAAATAAAAAAATTAAATATAATATAATCAGCTTATCTCTGATAATTCTAAGGCCCATTCAACTATCAAATATATTAAATTCTATCAAGTTTTAATGTCCAAAATAAGTTCTTTTGGATTGTAGACTCCAAAAGCTTTATATTATATAGTAAATCTCTCTCAATATTGTGGTGATGACCAGATCTTGATAATAATTAATCAGAGCTTTGAAATTATTTCTCTAGAACCATCTTTACTTACATCATCATTAGCTTTTAAATAGACTAAAAAGTCCGGAACAGCCAAATTAATAATATGAGTCAGACAGTATATATTGTATTGGCTAATAGTTGAGGTTAGTATGATTGAACTCTGTCTCAATTGTTTGAAAAAACATAATATTATTAGATATATTATCTGTTATTATAGCTAATATCTAGAGTGGAAAATTAATAATTCAAATATAAGATGATCTTTTTTGAAAACCTGACCTTTTTTAAAAACCTGACTACCAATCTTTTTCAAAAACCCAACCTTTTTCAAAAATCCAACCTTTTTTGAAAACCTGACCTTTTTTGAAAATCTGATCTTTTTCAAATACCTGATTTTTTTCAAAAACCCAACCTTTTTCAAAAATCTGACCTTTTTTGAAAATCTGATCTTTTTCTAAAACCCAACCTTTTTCAAAAACCTGATCTTTTTCAAAAATCTGACCTTTTTAAATTATGATCTTTTTGAAAGACTTGTTTTCTATATATCTTTATTTGTATGCCAAAATCTCAAACATAGTTCACAAAGGCACTAGTAAGATTTTCACCCAAATGAGATCTCAACAGCTTGACAAAATCAATCAATATATAGTTGAGTTGCTAATTTTGCCAAATCCAGTATGTATTAATTCCAAGAAATGTATATATATTGAGTAATATCCATATGTCAATAGTGAAGAATATTTGACCAGATATATTCTATTTTCAAATAAATAAATTGAAATAAGATTAATTTAAAGCTATTTAACTTTGAAATATTTGAATTTATATTCAATATTAAAATATTAAATCTTATCTGTAGTGTAATTTTGATAGTATTATATTTTTATTGAAATATTAGTCTAATTTCACTTCATATAATTTCAGCAGAAGGAATAGTAATGTCCAGTTTTAGAAGATAAAAAAGATCTTTTAGCTCTGAATTCTCAATGACTATAAAAGGCTAGCTATCATAGATAATTCAGTGAATAAGTTTGTCTTGAAATAACTTTACAGAGAATCTTGGCTATTTAGAGAATTATTAAGTAGTAATGAATTAATAATAAGAAAAGAAAAAAAGGCAGACAAATTATATAAAAACCATACTTTCAAAAAAAAAAAAAAAAAAAAAAAAAAAAAAAAAAAAAAAAAAAAAAAAAAACAAAAAAAAAAAAAAAAAAAAAAAAAAAAAAAAAAAAAAAAAGACTCTATCTCTCTTGTTTGACAACTCTTATGAAATTTGTCAAAATATACCCACAAATTTATTGTTGAGCCACTAATAGCCTTATATGATACCTTACAGTGGTTATATTTAATTCAGATATCTCTATTTTCCTTATACTCCTTTGTGAACTTCTTTCAAATACCAGATCATTCTTATACTTTTTCTTTTCCTTTTTTAGATGAGATTAGACTTATTGAAGCTAGTTAGACTTGTTGAAGCTATATCTAATACTGAGGCTATTGTCATAGTATCCTCTATAGAGGGTGTAAAAGGTACATCTGATATGATTACTTTGAGAGAAAGTGTATATATATATATTGTAAGTTGTATTATATATATTTGGAATTACTATATTTAGTTTTGAATTTGAATTAAATTTCAAATTCAATTTGATTCAAATCAAATTAGACTCTAATTTAAATTAATTCAAATCAAATTAAATTTAGTTTAAATTTAATTTGATTCAATTCATTCTGAGCACTAATTATAATTTCAATATTGTAATAAGTAAATAATATAGTATAGTTAAATGATATAAATATTCAGTATAGTATAGTTACCTATATCTAGTTAACTATATATACTACTACTTATAATTAGCAAGATACTAAATCAGATTTGTTGATCTGTATCCTAAGGATACATCTATATCTATAAGATATATATATACTCATTAGATATATCTATACTCAGTAGATATATCTGATTACTCTCTTTTCCAAAATAGTGTTACTGTATATTTTATAGTTAGCTATATAGTAATTAGATAGTAATCACAATTGTATAAAATACCCCAGAGATAAGAGTGAATAAATCTCAGTTTAAAAATCAAAGTAAAAAGTAATTATCTAGTATATTTAGGAGAAGAAACCTACTAATGAGTTACTACTAAGAAGTTATGAGCTATTTTCTACTCTAATCTACTTTCTAATATAAAGTCTGAGATTTGTCACTAAGTTTGAGTAAAGAACTTTGCTATTATTTGAGAAGTCTATTGATTTAGAAAGAATCTATATTATCTTAGTTATTTTCAAGAAGTCCACCATCTTACTATAAAGTCAGTCTATCTAATATATCTGTACAGTAAATCTATTCATATATATAAATGAAGTAGTCTTTGATATATATAACTTTATTAGATAAGAAGAATCTGTATTATTTAAGTTATTCAATTTAACTAAACTATATATCTATCAAATCAAGCTATTTAAGCAACTTACTGCCTATTTTGAAAATATTATCAAAACTATCTATATTATACCAAATTACCAAGATCATTATATCAGAAATTAATCAAGAAGAAAACCATCCATACTATATATAAATTATCTATACTATATAAGAATTATGTATTTGTAATATTTATTATTCATAGTATTCATAGTATAGTAGTATTATAGTATAGTTTGTAGATTTATTATAGATATATTTCATATAGTAAATATATCTCATCTTTTTATATTCAAGTTAAATCTCATTTACTTATTCTTTGTAGATAGTGGATCTGGTTCAGTATTAGGTGAGAAGTTATGTCATAAATTCAATATACTTCTTTAACTATATTGTTTTGCTTTTGGTCTTCTTCTCTTCTAGTAAGATAAGATAGTACTTTTTTAACTAGATGGGTGATCACTATTTTTTATTCTTTTTTCGTCTTATTGTACTAAATTTGTTCATTGTATTATAATTTTTTACTGAATAGACAATTTTCTACAATAGTATCTTTAGAGATAATATTGGTGATATATTCATATAATTTAGAATATATTCTGGTTGAGTTCATTAGCTCTGAGTTTTGTCTAGGAATTATATCTTGAGCTCATCTAAGAATAGTACTAATTTGTTGAAGTATTTTATTAACTTTGTTAGTCTATTTGGCTTTCTTTAGAAGTCACTAATACTTTTGATACTTGGTATTTTATTTAACACTAATAGTGATTTTTTTATTTTACCAAAATTCATTCTCTATTATTGAAGGACTCTTTATTACTAGCTGGAGATAGTAATAGTATTATTTCTATTTTGTTTATACAAAACCATTCTTCATTGGCTGTAATTTATATTTCTTTCTATCTTGTCTATACGGTAATAGATACTTGGATTTTATCAATGGTATTAAGAATATTATTTGAGAAATTAGAATGATTGAGTTATAGATATATTTTCTATTTGTTTATCATTTTTTTTATTCAGTAGCCATACTTGTTAGTTCTCAAATTTCTGTATATTTTATAAACTAAATTGCTAAGAATATAGATAGAAAAGTATAATATATAAACTATAATTTTATGATATAAACTTAAATAAATATTGATATAAACTAATAGATACTAATTAATAGATTTGTTTTCTTAAAAACACAGTTATACAAACTAAATAACAAGTATATAGACAGAAATATATAGTAATATAAACTAAAAAGCTATAAACTTGAACTATATTAAATAATACAAACTTGAATAGCTGTGAATATAAACTAGTAAATATAAACTAAAAGTCCAAGTGACTATAAAAATAAAAATAAAAATAAAATAGTAAATGTAAACTAAAGTTTTTTTTTTTTAATATATATATCTCAAAAAGACTGATATGGGCTAAGATCTGAAAAGACTTCAATCCTACTACTCAAACCTGTAGATCTCAATTATATTATTATATTAGCTCTCAGTTTTAGTTAAGCACAGCTAAATAAAAAAGGTTCTACTTCTCAGATCTGTGAGTCTTAATCATATTACTATATTAGCTCCTAGTTCCAGTTAGATATAGTTAGAATATTAATTACTATATTACTCTACTACCTATCAGCCAATCAAAAGACTCTACTAAGATAACATCTACTATAACTCTAATATGTAATTATCTCTAGTCTAGTATCTGACTGGTTTACTATTATCACTCTTCCTCCTATATATCTGTAATAGCTATCTCTTCTCCCATTCTGATTCTATCTGAAAAATAGTTACCTATACTAGAACTATACTTATCAGAAAGCTCACTAAAGCTCAGAGAGCTCTATTATAGATACTAATAATCTATAGATAATTTATACTAGTACTTGATGCCCAAGATTAGCTAACTCTCTATTGTAACAGTGATCTCAGAATAATGACATCAGCATAGAAGACAGCCTTTCCTTATAAGCCACCAGATCTTTTTTTTTTTTTTTTTTTTTTATAGTCACTTGGACTCCCTTTATTAACTGATGTCTATAGTATTATTTATATAACCAAAATCTTCAACCTATCCCACAGGGACCCCCTCCCACCCTTGGACCCACAAATGTCACCCCATCCACTGTCACTGCAACCCTACCACCACTCTTCGCTACAATCCTCCTTACTAGACCTTTACGTCTCCCCCCCTTGGAGCCCCAACCAATCTACCATGCCTTGAAGAGCTCGAGCATCAGCTCCTCCCACCTCACTACCCTCAGTCTCACTGGCCTATGGGGGCCCTCCTCAAAGACATTCCACTAATGTTCCGCGAGCCCCACCCATATTGCAACGGCCCAACCCACTGTCAGCCACTCATTCCCCACCCCCCTCACTAGTCTCAACTTCAGTACCACCCACCGCCCACCCTCCTCAGGGTCAGGCGCCGACACTCCCAACCTCTCTCCAACTACTCTCCAAAAATTCTCCATACTCTCACACTCTCCTAGCCAATGCTCAGGAGTCTGCACCACCCCGCCCTCCTGCCCTACATTATGACACTCCTCACAATCAAAGACCCCGCCATCCACCAGATGACCAGCCCTAAAATTGAGCATCACATTTCAACGCAGCAACCTCCACCATGCTACCCAGAGTTTTGGCGGTAGCCACCTTAACACAATCTTGATCCAAGACCAGACGCCTGCCCAGTCCCATCTCTCCCCAATTTCAGCCCCTTGCCAGGTCTCCGGCCAAAGGTCCTGCCCCAGACCTCTGAGGCACTCCATTCCCTCCTCTAATTGGAAGTCCTCGGCCAGATTCCCCCCCAACAAGATCCTGTCCCACCTCCACATCGCCGGGCCCCAGTCCTCATCTCCTTCAGTACCTCGCCAACGGATCCCAATGCAGTGAGCCCCATCTACCACTCCCCACCAGAATCCTTTGTATCGCATCCTCTGACTACCATCCAAGGCCACCAAGGACAGTAGATCCCCTGAACCCCCCCGTGGTGACACCCTTGCCTCCCACAAACGCTGCATAAGGGGCACCCATTCACCTTCTCTCAACTCACTGGCCCTCTTCATCCACCATGCCCTCAAGCAGAGTAGCTTCTTGGGAAAGTCCACCAGGCCAAGTCCTCCATGATCTACAGGGAGTACTAGTACCTCCCAGCCAATCTGACTCCGGCGGCCAGCCCAGAGCCAAGAGCGGGCCATCTTGAGAAGCCTTTTAACCACCCACTTAGGGAAGTCCAAGTGGTAGCCCAAATACCAAAGCTTCGGCATCCAGTACACATTCAGAACAGTTACCCTTCCCGCCAGCGACACCTGCCTACCACCCCAACTTGTCAGTACTTTCCCCCATTCTACCAACTTGCCCTCCCACCACTCCTTGGGAAGTAAAGAGCCATACACTGAGAAATAGATACCCAAGTACTGAACCACTCCTTCAGCTGGGACAATTGTTCCAATGACGTCCCCCCCTATGACTCCTTCCCCCAGGACCATCGTCTCACACTTGTGCCAGTTGAGTTTCGCTCCAGCATATTGTTCATACCATTCCACTGTCTCCTTGAGCATGGCCACATCTGCCACTGAGCCCAATCCAACCACCATATCATCCGCAAAGGCCCCCACCTTCCAATTGACACCCAAAATATTCAATCCACCAACTCTGCACTGGATCTGATCCAACAACGGCTCCAGGGCAAAGGCGTAGAGGATAGGTGATAGTGGATCCCCCTGAGGCACCCCTCTCCCCAAGGGGAAGGAAGCCCCCCTATGTCCATTCGCCAGAATCGCTGCTCTACTCCCTTCCAGTAGTTTAATAAGGGCCCTACACATGCCCACTGGCACCCCAATATGCTCCAGTACCTTCTCTAACCATACTCTCCGAACTCTATCATATGCCTTCTCCTGGTCCAGGAAAACCAAGCGGCCATCCACCCCCACAGCCCTAGCACCCTCAATGACACCGTGAACCCATGCCGTGCCATCTCGGATTAGTCGGCCCCCAACAAAGCCTCTCTGCTCCTTCCCCAACACCTGTTGGGCCACCCCCTACAATCTCGCCACCAGGACTTTGGTGACCAACTTGCGGTCCATATCCAGCAGCATAATTAGCCTCCAATTCTTCCAATCCTCCTTACGCTCTTTGTCCTTGTACAGCAGGGATACTAGCCCCAACTGCTGCCCCCCAATCCACTCCCCATTACTGATGACGGCATCACACATCAGCGACATCTCCTCCAGAGCCACTTCGATAGACGCCATATGTTTCCAAAAGTCCCAAGGCAAACCATCCTCCCCAGGCGCCGTTCCCAGGGTTGTTGATGCCAGAACTCGAAGAATCTCCTCACCCAAAACTGGTTGGCCAAGATCCCCCAACTCTGCGGCAGGATTCGGGTGCCACTCTTCTAGATACCGCTCAATGTCTAGCACCCCCTCCCCTCCCTCCTCTTCACTCTAGAGATTACTCCAGCAGGCACTCAGTTGCCCTAGGATCCCCTGTACACCTAATACCATCTCTCCCTCATCATTAAGGACTCCTTCCCACCGGTGTCATGCCCCCCTAGCATGAAGAAGACGGGACAAAAACCTTGTAGGCCTTTCGCCTTCTTCCAATCCCTGCCACCATAATCTTGCCGCCATAGCCTGAGCCTGCATCGCTTCCTCCTTTTTTTTTTTTTTTTTTTTTTTTTTTTTCCTCTATAGGCCGGAGCCCCATTTATTAACTATCTAAAATCCTCATACTATACCAGCAGCCACATTCTGCATCTCACCCCACTCTACTCTCACACTACAATTTCCAAATCAATAACAATCTAAGCACCTTTAGGATGTGAGTTGTGACCTCACTGCCCGAGTAACTAGATCCTCCTACCCAGCCTGCCCCACCCAAGAGTGGGTATGGGTTGTAAGCCCCAACCATCTCAAGTACTTGGCATCTAGTGCACCTGGCCTACCCCTATTAGTGCCTCCCCATCTTGCTCATCTTGCCTGTCTTGCCCGGTTGCCCGGTTGCCCGGTTGCCCATGTCATTTTTCTCATTTTGCCCATCTTGCCCATGTTGCCCATCTTGCCGTCTTGCCTGTCTTGCCCATCTTGCCCGTGTTACCCGCGTCTTGCCCGTGTCGTTTTGCCCATTTTGCCCATCTTGCCCATGTCGCCCATCTTGCCATCTTGCCCGTCTTACCCGTCTTGCCCATGTTACCCGTCTTGCCCGTCTTGCCTGTCTTGCCCGTCTTGCCTGTCGTTTTGCCCGTTTTGCCCATCTTGCCCATGTCGCCCGTCTTGTCTTGCCCGTGTTGCCCATCTTGCCCATTTTGCCAGTCTTGCCCATGTCGTTTTGCCCGTTTTGCCTGTCTTGCCCATGTCGCCCGTCTTGCCGTCTTGCCCGTATTGCCCATCTTGCCCATTTTGCCCATTATGTCTGTCTTGCTCATTTTGCCCGTTTTGCCCGTCTTGCCCGTCTTGCCTGTTTTGCCCGTCTTGCCTGTTTTGCCCGTTTTGCCTGTTTTGCCCATCTTGCCCGTGTCGTTTGCCCGTTTTGCCCGTCTTGCCCATGTCGCCCGTCTTGCCGTCTTGCCCATCTTGCCCGTCTTGCCCGTGTTACCCGTCTTGCCCGTCTTGCCTGTCTTGCCCGTCTTGCCTGTCGTTTTGCCCGTTTTGCCCGTCTTGCCCATGTCGCCCATCTTGTCTTGCCCGTGTTGCCCATCTTGCCCGTTTTGCCGGTCTTGCCCTGTCGTTTTGCCCGTTTTGCCCGTCTTGCCCATGTCGCCCGTCTTGCCATCTTGCCCGTGTTGCCCATCTTGCCCGTTTTGCCGGTCTTGCCCGTGTCGTTTTGTTTTGCCCGTCTTGCCCATGTCGCCCATCTTGCCCATGTCGCCCATCTTGCCCATGTCGCCCCACTACTGGTCAATCTCAAGAACTCTCAAGATCTAGTTCAAGACTTTGAGGCAAAATACATTGCCCAATCTCTATAGTGACTTTCTTGAATTATTGATGATCTATGGCAATGACCAGTACCTTATGTATCAGAAGTTTACTTTGAGACCCTGGAACCAGTAGAACATTTAATAAACAAGAGGTCCACTAAAATAAAGCTATGTACTAGCTGGGTTTGAACCTCTCTCAGTTAGTTAGTCTAGTAATAGGTCCTCTGCTCTATATAAGGATAGTTAATCTTTGCCAATATACCAATATAAGTTTGAGAAATTTTGGTTAAGTATATCTAGTCTTATGTTACCTAAGAACTCAATGAGGATGTTGGTTCTTAAGAAGAGAGAGATGTAACAATTTTACAGTTATATTTAGTCTTAGTATATTTTCACATCTTTTAGTTAGTCTTTTCTTATCAATTCTTGAACATTCTACTATGTTCCACTATCTTCTACTTACTTAGAAACCTTCTCTCAGCACTCAGACACTACTAGAACATTCTTGTCTTTTCTTAGCACTAAGTATCTTGTCTTAGCTAGTTATGGAACCTTTTGGAACATTGTAGCATAGTATTAGTCAGCTTTGCCAAGAATCTATTTCTTGGTATTTCTCTTTCTTTCCAAGATCCTTCTGGATCTTTCTTTCAGATCATATATAAATATCCTTGTTCTCTATCTGAATAAAGCTCAGGATATTTTCTCCAGAAATCCTTTGAGAATACTTGAACCTTTAAGTATCTCTTCAAGCTACTTTAGGCCAACTAGAACTTCCAGATTTAGTCACTTTCTCTTAAAGAAACTAGAACTATTACAATCTAAGTACTGGGTGGTTTGGTAGTGCATGCTGTGGAAGAATGTCATATTTAACTTTTGCTCAGGCTATCTTATGGAGGGGGGGAGTTTTGACTGTAAGGAGTGCTATAATATAGAACAGAAAGAGGGGTTTATGCAGATATCAGAACATTGGCTGGAAGAGTACAAAGTCCTTGGCAATTTTTGATTAGTAGTTGAGAATAGATTGAGTATTGTATAAAGAGATGGAAACAAGAGAAGTAGATGAGAGGATCTGAGAGATAGATTGGTAGAGAGGGTGGAGAAGAAGTAGCTCACTTTGAGTTAGGTATTGACTATATAGATGGGGCTAGCAGGTCACTGGCTGTTTATTTTTAAGGAAGGGAAGCATTTGAGTTTGGGAGAGCAGTTGTTGAGATGGGAAGGATTGATGGAGGATTTCTTGATAGGCTGGTAGCTGGGATGGAGTCTGCAGAGAGGTTGGCAGTATCATTTAGTAAAGAAAATTTATAGGCAGAGTGAGGGGAAAGTTAGAGTAATGGGTGACAAGGTGGTATTCAAGCATGAGAGTATGGGGGGCGGGGGGGGGCACTAGGGAGATTGGATAGTAGGAGGGGGTAAT
>RBNI01007652.1:0-10104 GCA_003990745.1 Jimgerdemannia flammicorona | reverse complement strand
ACCTCAGCCTTCTGTTTCCCCTTCCCTCCATCCTGATCCCTGCGGGCTCCCCTCGGCCAGCCCCCAGTCCTCAGCGTATCCGCGAAGCTCCGCCTCTGCTGCCCTCCAGCCCCCCCACCAGTGCCACTGCCACTACCCGAGCTGCCCTGTCCATTCGAGTCACCGAAAGACCCCATCCCCAGCCCATGCCTCCTCCCAACATGCTGCCAGTCGAAAGCCCCAGGTCCACCCGACCTGGTACGCACCTCGGCTTGCTTGCTGCTTGACATTTTCTTAGTATCTTTCTCCAATAAACGACTCGAAAGTGTGTTGTAAAAGTGTGTGTAACGTGAATTGTAGCGGAGAAAGGATGGCCAGGTTCTGGGCCTGTGAGCCCCATTGCTAGCCAAGCTTCCACAATACCCCACCAGAATCCCCAATAGCGCAACCTGCCAACCCTCCCAACCTGGAGCAAACCTTGCATATCCTTCCGAACCTCAGTCCGGGGGTAGAACCTAACTTCCCAGTTGTCTATAGCCAGTTTGCTCCAGCTCTCCCCTCCTAATTCTGCCATTCGACAACCCCACCAGCCCCAAAGTGCCTTCAGCCTCCTTTGAAAGTCCACTAGCCCTAGACCTCCATCTGCCTTTAGTGTTACCATTATCTCCCAACTGATCTGTGATCTCCTTCCCTGCCAAAGCCATCCTTCGACCACCTTCTTCAGTTTCTGTATCACCCACCCTGGAAAGTCCAGGTGGTACCCCAAGTACCACAGCTTCGGTAACCAATATACATTCAAGACTACGACCCTCCCAACCAGAGAAAAACCTCTCCCAGACCAGCCCACCAAGGCATTCTCCCACTTCTGTATGAATCCATACTACCACTCTTTTGGTAGAACTGTCCCATATACTGAGAACCAGATACCCAAATATCGAACTGCCTCTCCAGGGCCAACTAAATGTATGCTCCCCCAAGCCGCCTCCAAGCTCCATGGTCTCATACTTGCCCCAGTTCAGCTTCGCCCCCACCAGCATCTCATACTGTCCTACTCCTTCCTGCAAGCTCGCCACATCTTCCACACTGCCTAACCCTACCACCATGTCATCCACAAAGGCCCCCAACTTCCAGACTACCTCCCCCATCTTCAGTCCAGTAAGCCTTCCCTTCAGCCATGCCAACAAAGGTTCCAAAGATAAAATATAAAGCAGGGGTGAAAGAGGATCCCCCTGTGGCACACCTCACCCTAAGAGAAACTCCGGGCCACTCCACCCATTCATCAACACTGCAGCCCGATAACCTCGCACCAGACCCATCAACTTTTGAGCCTCCTCCATGCCAAACCTGGCCTTCCATAGAACCGCCTCCAAGTAATTCCACCTCACCCTGTCATATGCCTTTTCCTGGTCTAAGAACACCATTCGTCCATCCACCTGCTAGCTTCTACAACCCTCCAAAACATTTTGCACCCAGGCTGTGCTGTCTCGAATCTGTCTCCCCTTCACAAACCCTCACTGTTCATCCCCCACCAATCGGCCAATCCATTGTTGCATTCTCCCTGCCAGAATCTTGGAGACCAACTTCCTATCCACATTCAGTAACATAATGGGCCTCCAGTTCTGCCACACCCGTCTGTCCCCTTTCTCCTTATAGAGCAGAGAGACTAGCTCTAAGGAGCCATTGCTAATCCAGTGGCCTTCCCCCAGTGTAAAGTTTGCCATTTCCACCAGCCATACCCCAAACTCAATTTGAAACTCCTTCCAGAACTCCCACGGCAGTCCATCCTCTCCTGGTGATGAACCCGCCTGCACTTTCCTCAGAACCTCCAACACCTCTTCAAGAGTCACCCTACCCATTACTGCCCCACCAATCACAGGCTCTGCCACCACTGGCCAGCCGCCCACCAAATTGTTATTGTCCTCCAGTACTACCTCTCCCTCCACCTGCCCTCCATCATCCTGCCAAAGAGTGCACCATCGGCCAGAAATCTCTCTAAGCATATCTGTGATCTCAGTCACCTCTGTCCCATCCTCTCGCAACACTGAAGCCCAGCTGTGCTGCACCTTCCTGGCCTTCAAGATTCCGGATAAGTATTTGGTGGGTCGCTCTCCTTCTTCCAACCGCTTTGCTCACAATCTTGCTAGCAACCCATCCACCACTCTATCTTCTGCAGTCTTCAAATCTGACTGCAACTCAGCCACCTCCTTGATCAACAGGGAGCAACGTTCCCCTGAGGAGTTCTTCCCCTCCAGAAGTCTTAGCCACCAGCGAAGCCCCTGCTCTACTCTCCTTTCTCTATCCTTCTGCTCCCTTCCAGCTACCTCTCCGATATCACACCAATAAGCACCTACCATATGTTTAAATTTCCCCCACCACTGTGCTATTGACTGCCCACTGTTTTGCCACTGTGCCACTTCCTGTCTTGCAATTTTAATGAACTGGTCCCGCTCCACCTGCCTCTTGAGTAGTGCCACATTAAGTCACCATCTGCCCCCACCGCCACTGGCCACCTGGAATCTCCCCCTTGCCTCCACACCCCAGTGATCTGACCAGGGATACCACCATACCTCTGTTGAGTCCAAAACATTGCCCCAGCATTCTGCCACTAGAATCCAGTCAATCCTAGTGCCAACCAAATCTTCACCGACTGGGTGCCACCTAGTAAATGGTCCTGACTTCTCACCTTGACGTTGTCTTACTCTATCAACCAATCCCATCTCCTTTTCAACCTGAAGCCATCGCAAGAGCCCTGTAGAAACTGCCACACCGCCTCCACCATCAGACCTGTCTAGTGTCCTGTCATGCACCATGTTGAAATCCCCTCCTAGAATGTCCAGCCCAATCTCATCTCATCCTCCCCAATCCTTCCAATCTTCCACCCATTGGTTTCGCTCTCTGCCAACTGCTGGCAGATATGCAGAGCCAACCACTAGTCCATCACCAGCTCCTCCTTTCAATCTCCCCCAGACCAATTGATCACCATATACCTCAACCTCCTTCAGCTCCCCTTTTCCCAAGCCAACCAATATGCCCACCTGCTCATTCCACCCTATGCTACCAAACCATTTCTTACTCCACTCCTCATAATCTTGCTCCCCATAGGCCCGAACGTCCTGCAAAAATACCACATCATATCTCCTGGTCTTCAGCCACTGAAATAGCTGCCTTCACTTCACTCCATCACACAAACCATTGACATTTAGCGATAATATACGTAGACTATTCATCATCATGAATAAAAATGTTTAAAGTTCCACCAGAATTGCCACCACCTTTTCAGCCCTACCACAGATAATTGCCTTACGCTCCTCGCAGATAGCCCTCCAAATATGGGCTCCATTCACACCACTGCAAAAGGTATCCACTCGCTCCGATGCCACCTTCCTAATGTCAGCCATACGGTCCTCATCTACTTCATATCCTTCATCATCCAGAAGCGCCGCCACCATTGCTGTCACCAACTTCGGCCCCTGCAATGCCACATTGAGAAATCCTTCCCAGGTCTCCTGCGATCCATTAAATACATCCACTTCCTTGATATCCTCCTCTGCAAGTTCCTCGAGCACTATCTGATACCAATCATCTGCTGTCATCACCATGGGCCCAGGGGTGGCTGGCCTTGGGGTCCTGCTCAGCTCCTGCAGCATCTCTCTATCCACTGACACATCAGAAGCCACATCCACCAGGTCGTCCTCCTCAGTGCCCTTCTCTAGCCGAACTACTTCACCTGCCTCTGGGCATTCCCAATGAACATTTGCTGCTCCTGCCATGCGAACATCCTCCAACTGGGTCTCCGGTACTACCTCAATGACCTCCTCAAAGCCCCCAGCATTTGCCTCCTCCTTGTCAGCCCACTTCCCCTTTACCAGTGTATAAGTGGAGTTCTCCACACCCCCTAGTTGTGAAAAGGACACCTCAGCCATCTCTACCTCTTCCATCTGACTTTTGGCCATCTCTGCTCTCTCCTCTTCCTCCCTTTTCGAGCCCTGAAGGATGGTCTGCAGGCGCTCCCAATTTGCCCTTCGCCACCTCTTCCTCCTCCCATCTGTCGGAATCCAGATCCAGTCCTTGGCAAACTCCTCCCATTTCCTCTTCTGCAATTCCTTTGCAGCCTCTCTCTCCTCCAAAGCGATTAGTAATTCCTCCTCCTCTTGGTCTGAACCCTTCCTTCTCCACACTTTACACTCCTGCCCTCCAATATGAACTACTTCTGGCCAGTCCCTCTCTTGCCCCGTGGCCTCCTTGCCTTCCAGCCTCACCATCACCTCGCAGTTGCCATTCCTCAGCTTAGTCCCCTCCCAGAACATGAATCCAAAGTCAACCATCTCGCCAAAAGCCCCCAGTGCCTCTGCCACCATTCCCTTGGTCTCCTGTCTCCCCAATGTCGGCAGCCCTTCAATCACCAGTTGCACTGCTCACAGATTCCACCTCAGGCACCTCGCCATGCCAACCTTGATGCTCTTGACGACCAGCCCTTTCTCCAAGGCCTTCACCATCTCTTCCTCCTCGACAAATCCTATCTCAACTGCCTCAGCTGATGGGATGAACTTCAGCGACTCTGCCCCTGCAATCTCCTCACCCACCAGCCACAAGACCTCCCTAGCAGTCATCCCCAACCCCAAAAAATTCACTGATATGGCCCATGTCAACACCGACTTGTGGAAGAAGGGACGCACCACCAGTTTACCAGAGCCGGCTGCCATTGTCGCCTTATTCTTATTCTACGAAACTCCAGCAGTCACCCCAGCCACCGGCCCAGCCCCATGAAGACCAGTCCCAGCCACACCACTTCCGGACCCCTGGCCCCCAGCAGGCACCTGACCAGTCACCTGACCCGTCACCTGGCCAGTCACCTGACTCCTACCCCTGTCAACACTACGTCCCCCTTGTCCTACCTCTATGGGCCTCATAGCAGCCCTCCTGCCCCCCATCACAGTGTGCCAACTCTCAATGCCAGCCTGCCTCCCCTGACCACCTACTCCTCGTGCCCCTACACCAGCTCCAATGGTCACCGCAAAACTCTTGGGGAGACCCAGACCAGGCCTCCTCCTCTCCAAACGCTCAGAGCTTGATGAACTCTGGGTCGCCATTCGACAAAAACTCCACTGAAACAGATGAGAATTGTTGTAAACTATAGCTAGACTCCTGCTGCACCTTGTACACCAGAATAAATGACTGGAAAACTTGAAAACATGTTGCTTGTCGCGAAAAGATGTCTGTGTGGCTTAGTTTGCTCTGAATGGTTCGAGCAAAAGGAGTCTCCAGTTCTGTGAATTGTCCACCATCCACCAAATGCCCTATATGGAAATTCAGCATGATATTCCTCCGCAACATTCTCCACCATACCACCCAGAACTTGGGGGGAAGCCACCTCCGTACCTCTGCGCTCTACAACCAGATACCAGCCCAGTCCCACTCCTTGCCGATCTCTGCCACCTGCCAGCCACTTGGCCAAAGATCCTGACCAAGCCCCTGCTGGTACTCCACCCCCTCCCCAATATCAAACTTAGCAAGTAGAGCACCTCCTAGGAGCAATCTATCCCAATGCCACATATTAGGTCCCCACACTGCCTACCCCTCATTGCCTTGCCAGTGCAGGCCAATTCAGTATGCTCCATCAGCCATGCCCTACCAAAAGCCCTTAAACCACAGCCACCGAATCCCATTCAGCCCCACCAAAGAGAGCAGATCTCCAGAGGACTCCCGAGAAGATGTTCGCATCTCCCATACCTTCTGCATCAGAGGCACCCAACTTCCACCCTGCAGTTTCACAGCTCTTTTCAACCACCAGGCTCGCAAGCAGTGCAGCCTCTTAGGAAAGTCTACCAGTCCAAGGCCTCCCCTGACTACCAGCATCGCAAGAGTATCCTAACTAACCTGGGACCTTCTCCCCGCCCAAATCCAATCTCTAGCCATCTTCATCAGCTTCTTCACTACCCATGCTAGGAAGTCGAGGTGATATGCCACATACCATAGCTTGGGGAACCAATAAACATTTAGAATTGAAACTCGCCCTGCTAGAGAGATATGGCGACCTCCCCATCCTCAAAGGGCCTCCTCCCAAATGTTCACCCTACTCTCCCACCACCCTTATGGCAAGACAGATCTATATACAGAGAGGAAGATACCCAAATACTTCACCACCTCCCCAGTAGGGACAATTGTTCCAATGATGTCCCCACCTACTAGTCCATTCCCTAGCACCATTGTCTCACACTTATGCCAGTTGAGCTTCGCCCCCGAGTGGGCCTCATACCATTCCACAGTCTCCTGAAGTGCTGCTACATCTGCTACATTCCCAAGTCCAACCACCATATTATCAGCAAAGGCCCCCACATTCCACACTATACCATAAATAGAGAGCCCTGCCACCTTCCGGCAAATCCTATCCATCAATGGCTCCAGCAAAAGGGCATAAAGAATAGGGGACAGAGGGTCCCCCTGAGGAACTCCTCTTCCCAAGGAAAATGCCCTCTCACGGTAACCATTACACGTCAGAGCTACCCAACTGCTCTCCAGCAGACTCAACATAGAGGCTCTAAATCTTGGGGGAACCCCAATTTGGTCCAATACCTTGCCCAGCCACACCTGCCATACACAGTCATAGGCCTTCTCCTGGTCCAAAAAGACCAACCTTCCATCCAGGCCACAGGTCCAGGCCCCTTCAATTACACCATAAACCCACGCAGTCCCATCTCTTATAAGTCTGCCTCCAACAAAGCCCCGCTGCTCCTCCCCCAGCACCTGTTGGGCAACTCTCTGCAGCCTTGTGACAATCACCTTAGTCACCATCTTCCTGTCCATGTCCAGAAGCATAATCGGCCTCCAGTTCTTCCAGTCTTCTCTCCTCCCCTTGTCTTTATACAGTAAGGCCACCAACCCGAGATCCTGCTCTCCCACCCACTCACCGCTCTGAAGGATATGGTTACAGAGAGCAGCCATCTCACCCAAAACTCCAGAGATATTCACCATCTTCTTCCAGAAATCCCATGGCAGTCCATCCTCCCCAGGCACCGTCCCTAGTTTAGTTGCTGCCAGGACACTCTGGATCTTGTCTCCCTGCACTGGTAAGATCAAGTCACCCAGTCTAGTTACTTGTAGCAGCACCCACTCTTCCAGTGTATCTGCAATCTCCGCTTCATCAGCACCCCCTTCTCTCTCACTCCACAAGCCCTGCCATCTCTCCTTCAACACCCCTAAGATTTGCTGTGTGCCATATATCATATCCCCATCAGCATCCAGGACTCCATCCCACCAATGTCACACTCTCCTGGATTTGAGAAGTCTTGATAAGTATCCAGTAGGCCACTCACCCTCCTCAAGCCCCTGCCACCGTAGTCTAGCAGCCATGCCCTGCATATGAGTCTCCTCCTCTTCTCTCAACACCTGTTGTAGTTCCACAATCTCCAATTTCGCCCTCTCAATCCTCCAATCCTCCTCCCCAACAACATTGAGCAAATCCACCCAATCCATTTGTAATCTCCTCAGCCTGTTGGAAGCACACCTCATGTGCCTCCTCCTCTACCTCCCAGCCTCTCTACCAGCCTCTCTCCAATAAACCCTCGCAGCCTCTTTCAATCTCATCCATCAGACATCCACAGGCAAACCCTCCTGTCTCCAGGTTATAACTTTTGCCTGAATGTCCACCACCCATAATTCCCACAACTCCTTCTCAGCCAGCAGGGAGGAGTTAAGGTGCCAATGTCTGGGTCCATCTCCACTCCCCCCAAACTGCCCCTGCCCCAAAAGTCCCCAGTGATCAGACCATGGGCACCACTCCACCTCCAATGTCTTCCAAACATCCGACCCCCAGCACTCTGCTATCAGAATCCAATCAATCCTTGTGCCCAAGCCATTCACCCAATGTGTGTAGACCCTTGCATTACCCCACCTCGTTCTGCCCATATCCCCCAATGAGCTCAATGTCTCCACCTCTTTCCACACATCCAGACCTCCACTTCTGCCCCCAGCACTCCTCCCTCCATCAGTCCTGTCTAGATGCTGATCTCGAACCATATTAAAATCCCCACCAAGCACGTCGACTCCTTCCTCCAAGAGAATACCCTCCTCCAGTAGCTCTCTAATCCATGCAGTCCTCTCACCCCTAGCTGCAGGGCAGTAGCAAGAGCCCACCTTCACTGATTCCCACCCTGGCTGATGCCAATCTCCCCAGACCAAGCAATCACCCCAGCTCCTGATTTCCCCCAATTCGTCTCTACTCTTCCTTACCAAGATCGCTATCTTTCCAAACC
This sequence comes from Jimgerdemannia flammicorona, assembly GCA_003990745.1. NCBI lineage: Eukaryota > Fungi > Mucoromycota > Endogonomycetes > Endogonales > Endogonaceae > Jimgerdemannia > Jimgerdemannia flammicorona. The sequence goes on along the minus strand of RBNI01007652.1, from coordinate 1,873 downwards.
AAGCCGCGGCCCCACCCCATTCCCTAGTCCACTCTACCCGATCGTCCTCATCCTTATATTAAACATCCTGCAGTAAAAAGAGATCAGCCTCTAATCCCTTGAGCCAAGTAAAAATGTTCTTGCACCGCCCAGAGCCCCTTAACCCATTTACATTCAAAGAGAAAATGTTAGTTGTACTGTTCATAAGGAATAATAATATATCGTGGTCCCATCCTCTACAAGTCTGCAGTCCGCTCCTCCTGCACTAAGTCCAAGTCATGTTCAGCAGCCCGCTCCCTCTCTCCTGCTTCCTGTGCAGCCAATGCCCCCAGAAGTTCTACCATTGCCCCATCTTCACACTCCTCAAATTCCTCGTGATACTCCAGACATGCCTCCTGCCAGAGCTGTAAACCATGACATTCTGCCCAGCAGTAGGCTGCCCACTCACTGGTGACTACCCCAAGTTCTGCCCTCCTCACCTCATCAACCTCATACCCCTCCTCCTTTAGGAAAATACCCAGAATCTCCACCTTCAGTGCCTCTACCATTCCATCACCACACAGAATCCTTGCCCAATGCTCCTCAGGCATTGCTCGCAAGTCCACTTCTCCCAAAGCTTCAGCAGTGAGATTGTCCATCACCTTGCATATCCACAATAGGTTCCCCACCTCCTTCCCTCCTGGGGTCCCTGGCTGCCCTGCTTCCAGCATCGTGGTATCAGTACCTACACTGGCAGCCTCATCCCACTCCTCCTCAGGAACATCCACCAGCTCGTCCTCGCCAACTGCCACCACCTGACCCCCTTGCCCAACATTAGGAACCCCAAAGCACACCTGCTGGGCCCCCTGCATCCTCGTATCCTCAATCGTCCCTCTCTTCCCAACCAGGCCCCTCCTGATAAGTAGGGGGGGAGTGGCATCCAACTCCAGCTCCCACACTTCGAAGGTACCATCAGTGAAAGGATCCTTGCCCAGCACACCCCCAGCTCCTGCCCCCTTTGCCTCCATCTCCTCTCCTCCTTTCCCAGCCCAGACACTGGCTTCAGTGCCTCCAGACTCCTCAGTTCCAACCGTCATCTTCTTTACCTCTCCTGACATACTAGCCAACAGCTCTCTCTGCCTCTTGCATCTCTGGGCCCGCTCCCACTGCTTCTTATCCATATGGAAATGCTTCCCGCCCACAACCTCCAAATGCGTTGACTCCTCGTACAGTTTCCAGGCCTTCGCCCTCCTCTCCACAGCACCACCCAACTCCTCCAGTGTCTCCAACAAGTCCTCCTCCTCCTCTTCACTCCCTTTCACCCTCGACACCTTACAGACAAAGGCCCCCCACATCAGCACTGAGGGCCAGTCACTCGCCTTCCCCATGGCCTCCTTTCCTGCCAGCCGAATCCTGACATTCACGTCTCCCGTCCTGATCGTAGTCCCCTCCCACACCTGAAAGCTGATGTCCACTATGTCGCCATACTCAATCATCACCTCCTCCACCCTCTTCCTTGTCTCCTCCTTAGTTACCGTGGGCACCTCCTTTACCAGAAGCTGTACCACCCTGGGGTCCCATTATAAGCACCTCACCATGGGGACCACCACCTCCCCAACCACGACCCCAGTCTTCAGCACCTCATCCAGTGGACTCACCTCCTCAAAGCCCACCTCGACCCCCTTCAGACCCTTCAAGAACTTCACTGAAGCTGCCCCAGCCACCTGCTTTGAAACAAGCCCCAGAACCATCCTTGCCGTCACCACTAAGCCCCAGAAACACAAGGTCACTGCAAACTCCGAGATCGACTTCTTGAGTAATGGAGCCACTGCCAGTTCTATCACACCATCTGCTAGGTCTCCCTTCCGCATCAGGATCCCCTGCCCCCACTGGCCATCAGCTTTTTTTTTTTTTT
>RBNI01007651.1:0-10104 GCA_003990745.1 Jimgerdemannia flammicorona | reverse complement strand
TCCCCCCAAGCCGGGGCCTCTCCCCACTTGCTGCCATTCAAACGCTCCAGGGCCACCCTGCCCAGTACGCACCTCCGGATGCTCGTTGGTCGCCATGATACTAGTAGCTTTTCTCCAGAAACTGTGTCGAAAGTGTTGCCAAAGGGTTGTGTAACCTGAATGTTACCGGAGAGAGGGCTTGTGGGTATTGTCTATAGTGATACACTAATTCAACTAAGCTGGTCTTAGTTTTTTGAACTTTCTGAAATAAGAAAAATTCTGAACATCCAATAAGTTTGAGAAAAAACTTTGATTGAGATGTTAACTCAATCTTGAAATCAATAAGTATAGAGAATATACTCTATATGAAATTGATCTTGACCTTAAGAAAACAGTCTTTTAGAATATCCAGAACTTTTAGAAAACTCTTCTAAAACTACATAACAGTATCCTAATAAAGTATTCTCTTATAACTTAGTAGCAGTAGTTTATAATTTAATTCTACTTTAAGATACTTTCTTACTTAGCTACAAATCTTCTCAAGAATTTCTACAAGTTAGTATAAAGCCCAACCACTGAACTAGAATTTATCCTGAACTATCTATCAATCTGGAGTAAATTGAATCTGATATATAAGAATAATTAGACCTCTATACTTGCAACAAGTGAGATAAGCTTAGTGTTTTCAAATAAATTAAATTAATTTGAATCAAAGCAAATTGGGATTTTTCAATTTGAATCAAGTTCAAATCAAATTGAATTTGAATTAGATCTTTGATTTATTGAGAGTATTAGACAAGCTTTATATATACAAAAAAGTACTCAAATTAAATCAGCAAATATATAGGTAAAACCCTATTTACTAAACTCCTTACTTTATACTCTATAAGTCAAGATAAAAAAGGTCTTATAGAAGACTTCTTTACTCTTCTCAATAATAGTATTATAAGTTCTACAATCCCAAGTAATCTAGAATAACCAGCAGCTATCTTTCTAGTCTTAGTTCTCTATAAAGCCTAAATCTCTATAGCTAAGTAGCTCAACTTTACTAACTATTACTATATCAGAACCAAGACTGTCCTATACTACTGTTTTCAGAATTACAAGGTCTATTATATTCTTAAAGAAGAAGTCAGAGAAATTCTTTATCAATAATTAGACTCTGAGCTAAAAGTAGACTTAGCTAGAACTCTACCTGAATCTAAAACTCAACTAGAAATAGAACCCAATCTCAAAGAAGCTTTTGATTTAAGCTCATCTGAACTCTAGTATATAACTAATATTATCTACTTTGATGCTAAACAAACTCAGCTACATTAAGATCAAAGTGAAGAAAAAGAGAAGTATTTTACTAAATTTGATCTCAGATATACTATTAAAGAAGATATATCTACCTTAGGACAAAATACACTTATAGAATAATAAACAGTTATCTATCAGCCCCTTATATCAGACCTATAATAGTTATTTTAATAACTTATACAAACTCAAGGAATATCATTATACTCTGTACCAGTATCTCAAATCATATCAGTAACTTTACTACTAGTAGTTCAACTGTCTCTTATAAATAATATAAATAATATAGCAAATTAACAAATCTAAGACCTCACAGCCCAGATAGCTATAATTGTAGCAATCATTACTACCTTAGCTGAACAGATCTGGCTAACTAAAAGCCTAAGTCTACCTATCTTTAATAATATAATATAAGATATTTAAAGTTTTATTAGTATAGTAGATATTAATTTTGAAACCAATTGATAGACTAATGAGCAAGTTATAGACTATATTTTGATAAACAACTAAAACTACACTATTGAACAACTCTTTGCCATCACTATGGCTTATATTTACAGAGTTATTACATTCTTCCAAAGACCTATTGAAGAATAGTAGTAAACTTTTCCTAAAAAACTCCTCATATAGAATATCTGATCTATAGTTATTGCTCAAAATACAGTAAATAATATCTTTAGATATAAAGACCACCCTATACTTCTGGGCTCAAATAACTTATAATTGCTTAATATTATAGTAAAACTCTAATTACTGAATTATGAGTCAAACTCTATAATCTCAAATTTAATATATATAGCAAGGAAGAATTTGAAACCTTCTATACAAAACTTGAGTTACTCCTAAACACTATCAGTCTAAGATATATTACTAATAATGAAGTACAAAATAGTATAAAAGCAGACTATTTATTTAATATACTATCAGAATAGCTTGCAAGAAAGTTCTAAGAATAAGGATACCTAGTTGGTTATAATTACCAATAATAGTATTTAGCTAAAATCAAGATAATGGTCAAGCAAATTTAATAGCTGAACAAATCTGTCTTGAAAACAATTCTATAATAAGAAAAAATTATAGACTAAGAAGGAAGAACCTAAGTATAAATCATCCAGAGCTTCCTTTATATTTTCTTTTTAGATATCCTGAAATGCTAAATCTACCTAGCTAGAAACTCACTAAAGAAGAAAGAAATGAACTCAAAAGAAGTAAAGTATGCTTTTATTACCAAAAGACAGGACATATGATCAGTATCTATCTTAACTAAAAACTTCAAACTATAATATAAGCAACTATTACTACTTTATACTATCTCATCAATCTGACTACTAAAATACTAGACTTTATTAAATTAAGGATAACAGCTATGACCCCTATTAAAGAAAGCTAAAAGATAGCTAGATATAATCTATATATAGCTAAAGAGACTATAGTTTTCTACTGAGAAGTTAAGTAAGTCTATATAGAAATCAGCATTCAAATTCTTAAAGGATATATTAGAAGGATATGCTGTTACAGTAGTCTAGTATTAAAAAAAAACTCTCAATAGAAGAAGGAGTTATTAATGAAGATTATATAGGCAAAATTATTATTCTTATTAGGAACTATAGTTAGACACTATTTATGATCTCTATTGATTACTATATTACCCAGATCCTATTCAAGAAAATTGAGTTGACTCTGAAAGTCAAGAAAGTCCCTGAACTACTATCTACTATCTGAGGATCTAAAGGATTTAGCTCATCAAACAAAGCTCTAGCTCAACTTACTATAAATAAGGAGGAATAATTCTACAGAAAAATCAAAGATAGATTTATATCTAGTGGCTGATGCCTTTATAATATTGAAATATACTCTTTCTGAATAATCAATGATTACTTCTCATATATCAACAAATTAGCCTAATAAAGAGCTAATATAAAGAAGCCTTCTATAATCAAAATTACCACTATTGAATTAGACAAACTGCTTACCTTATAAGCTTTTGTTAATTAAGCCCCTATCAATTTTATCAATAAAGAGACAGCCAATAGACTTAAAGTCCTAATCTCTCTAGTATAACAAACTCAAGTAGTTACTATTACTGATAGAACCTTACACATTATTAGTAAGAAAGTCTATAACTTACTCTTCAGAATTAGTAACTATTAAGTATATATTACTCTCTAAATCATATTACTCTCAGACAATGAGATCATTCTTAGAACACTATAGTTAAAATAAGAAATCCTTATGATAGATTAGGTGAACTATTCTTTGATTATTAAGAAATGATACTATAATTTCAAACACCAAGACAAAAGAGACCCACTCAGCTCTAGTAACTCTGATCCAAAGATCATCTATATCAATAAATTATAACTCAAGAAATTAGCAAAGAAATGCTCTCACTTTGCTATCTCCATACATTCATCTAAAGGAGAATCTGAAAATCTTGAAGAAGACTTTTCCAAAGTTGACAGTCATATCAGACCTCTATTCCAGAAATTTTAAAATATATTCCCAAAGAAATTTTCTAAAGATCTATCACTCAAACAAGCAGTTGACTATGCAATCAAGACTATATATCAGGTGTCAAGCCAACTTTCAAGTCAATCTACCATATATTTTTTAGAGAAATTGATGCACTCAAGAAAGAGGTTGATGAACTCCTAGAACAAGGATTCATTAAGCCATATGATATGCAGTCTTCAGCAAAACCCTGGAGGAACATCTTGAACATCTGCTTGATGTTCAATAGGGTTCGGCCCTCGCGCTCAACATCATTTAGGTTGTTGACATCCTTCCCTCCGTCGTACTTCACCGTCTTGTAGTTTTGGTATTCAAGCTCGTCGTAGAACATCCGGTACCACAACGTGGAATTGATGTACGCCTGTATATTTCGAGCTCGGCCTTGATTGTACACCGCGGAATCTTTTTTGGAATTCAAAAAAAAAAAAAAAAAAGATATCATACCTGGAATGGTTGGCGTAAGGTTGAATCGCACGGTGATGGTATACGAGTGACAAATTAGAGATGAAGCAAAAAGCTACTATCCAGATCGAAGCTAGACAACATACCGCGAAAAAATAAATCTAATCACGGGAAACGCTTAAGCCACCATACACGACGCAGATTACCATTTTATTCAATTAACTTAGTCGACTTCCAAGGTTTCACCCGACCTTCCGAACCTATCCATAGTGAGTCATGATGCTTATTCTTATTGAATTGGAACCATCGCGATGCCTTATTGAATCTCGAATCGAAACATAACGTGCTCCAGGACACAGGTCCAAACCCTCAACATCACAATCATCACTACTGAGCGTAACATGCACCACTACGCATTCTTCCTGGGCTCCCAGGTGAAGCAGGTGTCCGGACAGTGGACTCGCACAGTTCCCTTTAGAAAGACCAGCACAGGGTAACATTATCTTGAACAACGCAAAAAATGTCCGTGCTCAGTCAGCACCCCTAGCGCACTATTGTTGATGAGGAGGATGCCACGAGGCAACCGTCGACAAGCCCACCAAACAGACAATAGCTACGTCGAGTCGGAAACCCAAAACGCAGCCGTCAGCGACGTCCACGTCAGCCAGAAACAAACCATCTATACGCACGGTGGCCTGAGGCTGAGCCGTCAAGAAAACCTTTCGTCAAGGTCGGTCCGCTCTGCAACCTCAAGTCACAAACGGTCCCACTCGGCAGAAGCGCTAACGTCAGGCGTCAAGTATGTAGCGCTCAACCACAACAACTTGTGCCGAAGATCAAATTTGTACACGGAATATGCATAGGTTTCGAGAGGGGAGAGTATGTGGTTGGCTCTGTTTGAGCAGGACTTGGATGGAATGATCGTGCAATGAAATCAGCATTTTTTGTGAACTCATTTCATTCTTCTCGAACATACAATGCAGTTCCCCACATACAAATATTCTGATGCTGCTGGCATTCCGATTACAAAAAGCAGATCAATGTTGCTAATTACCATGACAATGAGGGCTCAGTAAGGGTTGCGGTGCTTAGCATATCAAGGAGCGTCGGTGAGGTGGAAAAATTGTAAGCAGGTGAGTAGGCTGTTGGCGTTTGGTATTAGGTCATTTGTCAATCGGGAAGGTGAAAAGGGCTGGAACATATTTTGTCTCCAAATTATGTATGACACTCATACATTTGCCTTCAAACAAAATCAAAAATAGCGCATTCACCGGTGGATCGACAGGAATGAGAAGAACATGCGCAAGGTGCAATTGCTCATGGCCATGGGCACGGACGTTTATTTCGCGGAGGGTGATAAGCCACCAATACAATAGCTGGATTATGGATCTGCGATAAGGTGAGTGCAAGTTGAAGTCGTATGTTTGTCACTTAGTACGCATTACACTCAGATTTAAAATTCATAATGAACTGCTTCCCACAGCAGCATGAAACCCTTCAAAGATGTATTAAGCACAATGCGTCGACCACTGCTGCACATTCTTGATGGATGGGATGCATCGGAGAAGGAGAGGCTCTTTCAACTGTCCCAAAATGTCGTCAACAATGCCGGTCCTCTGCTCAGACTAGCTCGTCGCCGGCACATGGTGCACACAACGTCGTAAAGCTTAGCATCGGCATCGCGAAATCTCACCATCACCTTCGGCAACAAGACACGGCCAGCGTCAAGAAGTTTACAATCGCCATATTATGCAGGATCCGGAATGCTGGTAAGTACTGACCATAAATAAGCAGAAAGCAGTACAGGGAAATAGGCTTATATGTCAGTCGAAAGATTGCAGTAACGATAAATAATATTATTAGAACATCTCGGGGGGGTTTTTTTTTTTTTTTTTTTTTTTTTGTTGATGAGCAAAAACAAATATCTCACAAAATTCTTTCTCTCATCTCTCAATTGTATACCATTTTAATAGAAACTGCTTTAGATTTGCAAATATCTCGACATTTGGTATCAAGTTGACCTCCGAACCGAAATTCAAAAATTTCAATGGAAAAGACGGCAATGATCTCCGCAACGGGAAGCCTGACGACATCACCTGCGACCCTGATAGCTGGTTCTCTACATTGGTCGCCTTTATTCAGAAGCTGAGGACATTCTGGATGGGATTCTGTTATGAGAACATGGTGTTTCTTTTGCACATTTATCCATCATTACCAAATGGGCGAATTTAATCCCATCAATATCAAACTGCCTGGTATATTATATTTTCATAACTGGTTTTTTTTTTAAGTATATTGTGAGGTTGTTAATTAACTTGAATATTCAGAATGATCCGCTGAAGGGTGGAGTGTTGTAAATGCACTCTATCACACGTATCTTAAATGTTCATTTGTCTAGACTGACATTTTATCCATCACATCCATTCATTTCAATTTCTCCAATTATTGTTCATCGTCACTATGCGACTCAACGATTCCAAGTATAATATTTCTATTTTCTTTTTGTTCATCGATTAGTTGGTATTTTCTTTGCGGTCTTCTGGTATACCTTATCCACCCGCATGGTTGGTCCTCATGGGCAGTCCAGCACTCTTGGGACAAGTCTTTCTAACTCCGCGACTCACGCAATATATATCCAACATGGTCAGGTGGGAGTACCAGCTATATGAGGCAGAGGTAAAGGCGAGGTCGAGAAGAAGCGCAAATGATTGGAGGGTTGCGAGCATGGATTACGACCCTCTGGGTTGTGTATCATAACCTACCGAGCTTAAATAGGCAGGGATACGTAGATGCATCTCATTTAAGATAACGTGAGGCTCCTTTGCAATTCTACACAAGCTGAACGGTTTTATGAGCCCCTTCCATAAAGCTAACATGGCAACTCGTACATAGTTTATAGTATTAGTCAATGAATATATATAGATGATAAAAGAGACAGGCTGGCAGATTCAAGACCGGAGATTATACGAACCAGATTTTTGGTATTTCATGCGGACAAAGTGGGCTACCTAGGCACTCGACTCCACTCTTTATTTGTTAGCGAGTGTCGGTGACGACACCAAATCCAAAACAAGCAACGCCAATGTCGATCGGCCGCGCGAAAATCGACAAATGTCAGATCTCCATGGTGAGGGCAGCAATACAAATGCAACTTGTGCAAGCACATTCTTGGCTTTTATTTATGAGTTTATAACCACTTTTTGACTGTGGATTACTATGTGGAAAGGGATGTAAATCGGCAAAAAGATTTTCTAGGTCGCTTAATTGTCCCTATTTGGGAATTCACATGACTGGGTGGAGTCTTCGCGGACCTCACCTATTTTGGCGACATAGTGCTCCAAATACCGGCTCTATGCGATTCAAATGGTCGAAGCAAAACAGCTCAAATTGATGTAGTGGGACGCCGCCCACTTATTTAACGCGACTGCTACCAAGACGTGGCAGGGCTACCAATCGCGAGGGTTAATGTACGAGTTGGAAAAACTCAAATACCTGTGTCCTCGACATTTTTTTTATAATAGCATCCAGCACAATTTTGCCTCTTCTTTTGCATCGGCAGTCCATGATGGCCACCAATTCTTGCATCCTCTTCGACCTTCAACCCTCTCTCCTTGACAGTCGTTCGATCACCAGAAAGACAAACAACTCGGATGCGTGGGAAACATGGGTTTGTTCTGTTGTATGGATAATGGTACGGGACAATGGGCGTCACGCTGCAGCAGCATTTGGTGTTGATGGTAACTAGAGATGAACAGGATGTGGCGATTACAGGGGATGGTGGGTTTACATTGTCCGATATCTGGTATACGATACCACAGCAGTTTATTTTATTTATTTATTTTAATAGCCTATGGATTGACTCACCTTTTACAAAACGTAAATCGGCACTTTTCCTTACACCCTCAAACTTATTTAGGAGGTTTGAGCTTTGTAGACTATGAATAAAACTGATGTGTAATCACTTTGAGCAACGGCCTTGGCATCTGAATCGAGGACGGACCTATCAATATATTCCGATTTTGTAAAACATATACATAGAGAATACAACCTCCGTACGTCCATTTCTGACAACGCCAAAGCTGACTGGAATCATCCATAGCCCAATATCAAACACATATTGTAATTATGCATCTGATTCTTTTATATTTTTATTTCGCACAATGACAGCGATACAAGTTTATCTTGCGCATGCACAAAAATCTTGTTTATTCATCATCTGACTAATCTACTCGCTCAAGGATGTGCGCACTCATTTCGACGTTCCAAACTGCTGATAAAAATCTACTTGATCTGACCGATCAGTCTCTTCACAGATGCATACGTCATCTCGCACGTCAGTTCCGTCTGGCATAATGGCAAAACTAATCAGAGGTAATGGACGTAAAATACTTGTGTGCCATGGTTTTTATCACTGCTACAGATGCCATTGGACACAATCTTGATGACCACCCAGTCGACAGCCGTGTTGACATTGCATGCTCGCCAACATTCGCAAATGAGAAAACAACATCTCACATGCAAGAAAATCACCTCGATATTCCACCACCACCTCATGGAAACCATCTCATTCGTATTCCACCGTCAATCGTCCATCTCCACAACCACAGGATAGATATCACCTTACCAACGCTGCCATCCACCATACCGATCCCCTGATGGTCCCAATAATCCTCGTGAATTCCGTATTCACCGTACTACCAACTGCAAGACTCATGGCGATCCAGGGCGAATTGATCCATCGTCACGTCAAAGGACACAAACGATAATAGGAATGATGGCGACGGCCATCTTGAGCTCATTGGTGGTTAATCATGACACCAGAGAGTGTAACGGATACATATCAAGAGTGGCGTTTTCAGAGAGGAAAGGGATTTAAGGTCCGAGGGCGGTGGCACAAAAGACACGGACTTTGCGGTGGGCAGCGTGAATTGGCCTGGGCGGCACGTCAGGCTGGAATCCAGATGCACCGGATGCAGGATATGAGACCGAATAAGGGTAAAGGGGCTCGACTTGACAGTTTTTGTTTCAAAGTGAACTGAAAAGCAAGAATTTAAGCTCCTCCGACACTGGGTCCTTCCAATATACACTTGCACATCATGTCTCGCAAACCCAAATTATCCGACCACGTTCGTCCTACCTACCCACACTCACCCGCAGAGTTTCCACCCCTATTTTGCTCCGTCGAATGATCCATCCCCTCAATCCACTTTCTAAGTTATTTTTTTCTCTTCCAACTCTTCCGCATTTCCTTGGTGCGGGCAGGCGAAAAAGGATAGGCCATGCGCAGCGTTTCGGTGACGTAATGCGAATACAGTTTCCAGTAAATCGAACACATTTTAAAATTCCCCATTCTTATGGCAACGTATACTGGGAGCTTCACGAACTCTTTCCAACTTTGAACGAATTACCTTCCCCGCTGTCCCAATACCCTCTCTTTTCCCGGCCAAGTCACCCCCAGCCATCTTCTATGCAATACAGCGTTGAACATCTCCGTCAGAAGGGGAGCGCTGATTTGAGTTAGAACCTATCTTCAAATTGTGACTTTTCATATCATGTTATGTGTCTCTCACGATTTGACGTCGATTTCTTTCCTTCTCTCACTATACATATTCGAATTTACACGCCCAAACCCCCAATCGCATCTTTTATATGCAATATAAAGCGGCACTCACGTATTATAATTGGGAAAAAATATCCAACAGTTTTGACTGGCATATAGCACATTTCCTCAAATTACTTCCGAGTAAAATCAATGACGACTTCTTCCTCTTCCCCTGCATCGTTTATGGCCTTAGCTCTGATCTGAGTGGAAAACAACATAATGAACGAGACACTGGCCATTCGAAAAGAAAGGCCAATAGTTTAGGACGCTGTAGTCATGCGTTGTTGATACCTCTCTCAAGAAGGAAAAAA